>JAVJIF010032172.1:0-160000 GCA_038442645.1 Agave tequilana
GAATAGGTGACAATGCTAATCTATGAACTAAATGCGGAATTTAAAAATTAATGCAAATTACACTCAAGTGCTATCAACAAGTGATGCACACAACCAAGCCAAGCAAATATGAATGAGCAATGTAAGTAAATGCAAGGCCCAAAGTAAAGAGAGAGAGATAGAGAGCCAATAGATCAAACGCAAACACAAGGATATGTTATCGAGGTTCGAGCACCCAGCTCTACATCCCCGCCTTCGACACACGAAGGATTTCCGCTAGCTCGTCCACCTAGGACCCTTTACAAAGAGTACCCAACTCCTCTCTTTACAACCTCCTCCTTGAGGCAAACTCCAACAATCACAACCTCCTCCTTGAGGCAAATTTCAAACCAATACAACAAACTCCCAATCACCAATCAATACAAGGATCACCTCTCAACTAGAGGGATACAACCCAAAGCACAAAGCTAAGAAAAGATTGGGTTACAACTTGGTGGTCACAACAACAACCACAAACAACTTCTTCTTCTTCCACACAAATATTCTATAGATATAGATAGTAGATTTTTGCTCAAGTGTGGAGAAAACCAAAGGAATGGAAATCAGAATCACAAAGAAAAATCCTTGGGAAAAACTGAAACAAAGATAGAGAAGTTCAATCAAAATCCTTTCCCAAAAACCCTTTCTTTGATTTTCCAAACCCTAACAAAAAAACACCAAATGTATTGTTCAATTTGAATCCAAAAACCTATTTTGATTGCAGCAAAAACACCTGAGAGAGTGGAAAAATTCGCACAAAAATTCTTGGAGAAAAACTCTTACAAATGGGGTATTTATAGGCAATTATCAGAAAATAGCCGTTGACAGAAATTTGCCAGAAATAGCCTTCCGGTCGACCGGCCCGGTCGACCGTCCAACGGTCAATTTTTGACCGTTGGCAACTAGCGGTCGACCGGCCCGGTCGACCGAATAATCCCGAGAGCAGACTATTCTGCTCCGGTCGACCGTTCCGGTCGACCGCTGACTGTGCCAGAAACGTGCACAGGTTTGTGCACGTCGTCGGTCGACCGTGACGGTCGACCGGCTACATGCGGTCGACCGATACGGTCGACCGAACTAGCCTGGCAGGCAGCAAATAGGTCAGAAAACTGAGGTACAAAATATTCCAATAAATCCCACAAAATCTCTAAAATCCCACAAAATAGTTTTATCATTTTATATTGAAATACAAACTTGTGTTAAAAATCCTAACACAAATTTCAAACATATTTGACTATTTTGTGTCATAGAAATTTTGCCAAAAACCAAAAACCGTATTTTCTAAAACCTTGTATTTGAATAGAAAATACACATTGTCTAAAACTCATCCATGATACAAAAATATGATATTTAAACACTTTGAAGCATATGTATATGAATAGAAATTCAATATATAAGAAACATATATATATCATGATTTTTGTCATTAAGTCCAAAATATGTTTTGTTGTAAATACCAAAACATAAAACACATGGAATAGATTATCCAACAAAGTTTGTCTAAACAATTGAAGCATGCATGTATATAGAACAAACTAATATACATAAACTATGTAAACTTGTTTTGATAAAAATCTATTCATGAAAACCAAGATCGGTTAAACCTAAAACCGAAAATCAAAACATGAAAGGTGTGTGTTGTGAACTTGAGCTTATCATACTATTCTAATCTTAACAATTAGGATCTAAACTCAAACTAAAACTATGGATACCTAAGTCTTCTTGTAGAGCGCAATCTCCAAGCTAGAGCGCAATCTCCAAGTCGGCTTGATCCAAAGCTCCTTGATTCACCGAGCAAGTGCTATATGTGATCTTTGACGCTTGGCTCTTGAATCAACATGTGAAAGATGTGTGGAAGCTTTCACCAACTAATATCTTGATTAATGATCTGAAACTTAAACATCACAAGATAATTAGTACACATAATTACATGAGTTAATCATCATCAAAACTAGAGTGGAAGGCCTTTGGGCCAACAATCTCCCCCTTTTTGATGATGACAAAACTCATGGAGTTATATATGCATGGATTAAAGTAAAGCTTCAAAGAAGCTCCCCCTTAACTCATGCATAACAATAAAACATATAAGATATGCAATGAATGTTCTTAAAAACATGTTTGTATGTGTTTAAAACAATATCAAAACATGCTCTTGATACCAAATAAAAAAAAATAAAATGAAACATAAAACATGCACATAAACAAGGCTTCTTTTCATCAAATGTAAACTATATGCAAACACAAATATGCATATAAAACTCAAATTCTTCTCCCCCTTTTTGTCAATCATCAAAAAAGGGTTAAAAATAAAAGCAAAAAAAAAAAAAAAAATTTTCTCCCCCTTTTTGTTCAAAGCAAAGAACTAATAAAGGGTTAAATCAAATATGATACCACAAAAAAAATGTGGCAATGAAGTGTTTATTGATACCAATGAAAAACAACAAATCAATTGAAATCAAAACGAGAACATATACCAATTAAAAAAACACAAAAAAAAATGAAAATCTTGATACCAATTTGTAAGTAAACAAATAACCTACCAATTGTAAACAAACAAACTAGATACCAATTTTGGAATAAACAATACTAATTTTGAATTTTCTTAAAACAAATCTTGATATCAAATGAAAACTATTATTCTTTAAAACACAAGATACCAATTGAAAATTAAATCAATTGAAAATTTGCTTTAACATAGTTTTAATTTAAAAAGTTCAAGCTAAGCATAAACAAAATTTGTGATATCTTGAAGCACAAATAAATCATCTATATATGTATGTGAAAGATAGATATCAATTGAAATTTGATACTATATAAAGTGAAGCATACATATATAAAATACAAACATATATGAGTATACAAAAAGATGTCATATTGATACCAATTGAAAGAATTCAATGATACCAATTGAAAACAACAATAAATGCAAGTGTATATCTCATATTCACTACCACCCAATCATGTGCAAGTTTAAAATGATTTTCATTATAAAGCATACATGAACATGATCTCCCATCCATTGATGGTAGGGGTTTCAAAAATTGATTTGAACAATATAGTATGTTTGAAAAACTCTACCAATTTGAAGAATACCAACTAGTTTATGAAAATTTGAGAACTAGTAGAAATTCTTCAAGATAAAACAAAAAGGATTTTTCATGAAACATGAAAATCACAAGATCACTAAACACTCAAAATCTATATGGCACCAATAGTACTCATGAAATGAAATCATGAGAAAACATCAAAATAAGGTGAGTGTACAAGTGTTGTGAGAAACATATCATCATGAAAATGTTGTGAGCTTGATTGTCCATTTTTTTTTTTTTTTAAAATAATCATCAAGATATGAAACATAAGTGAATCATGAAATCCATGAAAGTTCATCTAGGATGCGAAATCACTAATTTGAAATTCATGATACTAATTGAAAAATCATCTTAAAAACAAGATTCTCATCATAAATGGGAAATCACATGAAATTCATCCAATGATCTAAACTTCAAGGCATATGTATGTCATGCACAAACTAAAGTATACATACATATCCCAAACATAAAGAGTCCACAAAAGTATATGCATGAAGGCACGTGGCTCAAGGATGTATATGTATAAATGATAGTTTGGACAAGATGGACATATACATAAAGTTAAAACAAAACATGTAAGATAGTGAATACAAGTCAAATGTAATAATCATCAAAACTAGACTATACTAGTACATCAAGTGAATATAAATGAGCGTTCAAGCACAAACATATATAAAGTTTTATTTGTAGCTCACTAGTTGTACAAGTATAAATCCTAGTCTTAATGAAAACTATCATTCAAGCAAGTTGTCAAAACATGAAGCATAAAACGGGTCAACAAGGTGATAATCAAAAACACGAATCATTAAAACACAAAAAAAATCATGTAATCATAAACATCCAAATGGTCATAATGCATATGCATGTGAATTAGATATAGGGCATACATGTTAGTTTAAACAAGGTGAGACACTAAATGTAGATTCCAAATGAAACATGGGTGCTCAAGTAGCTATACATGTACAACCTTAATCTAATGATCATAGCACAAGCATAATGAATCAAAACACAACATGCTATAAAAGGATGGACATAAAAAGCATGCAAAAAAAAATGGGAGTTAGAGAATGATACCAAACCGATGAAGGTGCATCTCTAGTTCTCCAAACCACGGTGGTCTTTCCACCAAATCTCTTGAGAGTGAAGCATCCAAATAATTCTCTTTTAGGCTTAGAACGCATCCACCTCAAGGCACCAAAACTCTCACGTGATGCGAGAGCTCCTACCTACATCAAAAAGTATAGAGGTGGTCTTTGGTACCCATTTCCTTTTGGGTCCACGGGGGTTAGTATCCTTTCTAACCCAAACATAATTAGTTGCTAAATTTTCATTATAAATACGATCATAACAAAATCTAGCAAGGTGGCCTTTTCGACCACAATGTGTACATGTGTACACGTGAGCATACATATGATGGTGGTGATCATGAAAAGCATGTGTATGCTTAGATGGGTGTGCATGCAAGGTTGGAACTTGTTTCTTGCGAACCAAGGTTTCCAATTGTGTGTGATTCATGGCACAATGGCTCAAAGTGGAGCCCAAACAATCAACACTTTTCTTCAAATTATCTATATCATTTTCTATGCTAGAAGACAAAGTGGAACAAGCTATAGGAGTGCAAGAAGTAGAAGCAATGCTAGCATGGAAACATGCAAATCAATATCATTTTGCAAAGATTCATTTTTAGACAAAACCAAATTCAATTCTTTTGTAATTGAATCAATTTTATTTTTCAAAGTAAGGTTTTCTTTGAAAACCACAATCCAATCTTGAGGATAAAATCTCATTGTGTTCCAAAATATCATCACAATCATTTTTGCCTTTTAAAACTTCAATTTCTTTTAAAGCAATGTCTAGTTGAGATCTTAGTGAGTCACATTCACTAGTAATCTCTTCTTTCTCTTGCAAAACGGTTTCAAAAGTAGAGCATAAATCTTCATTTCTTTTTGTAAATCAAAATGTTTTTCTTTCAAAGAGTTATGTTTTCCAAGAATTTTTCAAGTTTAGAAGCAAGTTCAACATTTAAATTTTGAGCCTCAAAACATCCATGGCAATAAGAGTTAGAGCTATCATCAAGAGGGGAATCCGAGTGTACCTCAAGGAGTTCTTCCCTTGGACCATGAGGCATTGCTCTCCGGACTTTTCTCTTTTAGATCTCCTCAAATTGTTGATGATCCTTGGAAGCTCGGGAGATGTTAAGATGCTCCAAACTGCAAAAGCCGAATCATAGCGATCAAAAATAGGTAAAAGATGTTCATTTAGAGATGCTAGAAGTGTTCTAAGTGCTAATGCATTGGCCTTCTTATGCTTGCTGCTATTTGGGAGGTATTCTATAGTGATGGCTTGATAAACTAAATGACCTAGAGTTTTTAAATGCCTAGTCATGTCCACCTTCCAAGCATCAAGTCTAAAATGGTCAAACATAGGAGGGCTATCCATGAGAGCAAACTAGTATGAGTGCAAATGATAATGCAAATGAAGATTAGCAAACAAGATCTTAACTCCTAGGTGGTTAAACCTAAATATCAGGAGCGCTAGCTCTGATACCAATTGAAAAGTCACCTAGAGGGGGGTGAATAGGTGACAATGCTAATCTATGAACTAAATGCGGAATTTAAAAACTTAATGCAAATTACACTCAAGTGCTATCAACAAGTGTTGCACACAACCAAGCCAAGCAAATATGAATGAGCAATGTAAGTAAATGCAAGGCCCAAAGTAAAGAGAGAGAGATAGAGAGCCAATAGATCAAACGCAAACACAAGGATATGTTATCGAGGTTCGAGCACCCAGCTCTACATCCCCGCCTTCGACACACGAAGGATTTCCACTAGCTCGTCCACCTAGGACCCTTACAAAGAGTACCCAACTCCTCTCTTTACAACCTCCTCCTTGAGGCAAACTCCAACAATCACAACCTCCTCCTTGAGGCAAATTCCAAACCAATACAACAAACTCCAATCACAATCAATACAAGGATCACCTCTCAACTAGAGGGATACAACCCAAAGCACAAAGCTAAGAAAAGATTGGGTTACAACTTGGTGGTCACAACAACAACCACAAACAACTTCTTCTTCTTCCACACAAATATTCTATAGATATAGATAGTAGATTTTTACTCAAGTGTGGAGAAAACCAAAGGAATGAAAATCAGAAATCACAAAGAAAAATCCTTGGGAAAAAACTGAAACAAAGATAGAGAAGTCAATCAAAATCCTTTCCCAAAAACCCTTTCTTTGATTTTCCAAACCCTAACAAAAACACCAAATGTATTGTTCAATTTGAATCCAAAAACCTATTTTGATTGCAGCAAAAACACCTGAGAGAGTGGAAAAATTCGCACAAAAATTCTTGGAGAAAAACTCTTACAAATGGGGTATTTATAGGCAATTATCAGAAAATAGCCGTTGACAGAAATTTGCCAGAAATACCTTCCGGTCGACCGGCCCGGTCGACCGTCCAACGGTCAATTTTTGACCGTTGGCAACTAGCGGTCGACCGGCCCGGTCGACCGAATAATCCCGAGAGCAGACTATTCTGCTCCGGTCGACCGTTCCGGTCGACCGCTGACTGTGCCAGAAACGTGCACAGGTTTGTGCACGTCGTCGGTCGACCGTGACGGTCGACCGGCTACATGCGGTCGACCGATACGGTCGACCGAACTAGCCTGGCAGCAGCAATAGGTCAGAAAATTGAGTACAAAATAATTCCAATAAATCCCACAAAATCTCTAAAATTCTACAAAAATAGTTTTATCATTTTATATTGAAATACAAACTTGTGTTAAAAATCCTAACACAAATTTCAAACATATTTGACTATTTTTGTGTCATAGAATTTTGCCAAAACCAAAATCGTATTTTCTAAAACCTTGTATTTTGAATAGAAAATACACATTGTCTAAAACTCATCCATGATACAAAAATATGATATTTAAACACTTTGAAGCATATTGTATATGAATAGAAAATTCAATATACAAGAAACATATATATATCATGATTTTTGTCATTAAGTCCAAAAATATGTTTTGTTGTAAATACCAAAACATAAAACACATGGAATAGATTATCCAACAAAGTTTGTCTAAACAATTGAAGCATGCATGTATATAGAACAAAATCTAATATACATAAACTATGTAAACTTGTTTTGATAAAAATCTATTCATGAAAACCAAGATCGGTTAAACCTAAAACCGAAAATCAAAACATGAAAGGTGTGTGTTGTGAACTTGAGCTTATCATACTATTCTAATCTTAACAATTAGGATCTAAACTCAAAACTAAAACTATGGATACCTAAGTCTTCTTGTAGAGCGCAATCTCCAAGCTAGAGCGCAATCTCCAAGTCGGCTTGATCCAAAGCTCCTTGATTCACCGAGCAAGTGCTATATGTGATCTTTGACGCTGGGCTCTTGAATCAACATGTGAAAGATGTGTGGAAGCTTTCACCAACTAATATCTTGATAATGATCTGAAACTTAAACATCACAAGATAATTAGTACACATAACTACATGAGTTAATCATCATCAAACTAGAGTGGAAGGCCTTTGGGCCAACATTGGTATCATTTTGATCTTTTTGTATACTCATATGTTTATTGTGTATGTATATTTTCAATTGGTATCATCTATTGGTGATTGGTACTCATTCTATTTCATACATATATACTTTTTTTTATGCTTAAGATATAAATTTTTCACAAATCTTGTTTATGCTAGTGCTTGAGCTTCACTTTATTTCAATTGATTAGTTTTCAATTGGTATCTTATTACAAGCCTACACATAGTTTTTGTTGGTATTTCATAATGGGGGAGAAAATTTGTTTTTCATATTTCAATTGGTACTTGTATTTCCACTCCCTTGCTTTATGATAGAAAATAATAATGGTTAATTTCAATTGATATCAAGATGTTTATTTGAAAATTTTAAATTGGTATCTCAAAAATTTTTTTTAAAAAATTATTATACAAAAGTTTTGATTTGTATTGACTATATGCATATAGATTCATGATGAGTGTATCTTGTATTGAAGAGCTTAACATCTCTTCTTTATGTGGTATACGTGTGTAGGGGGAGCTTCACATCTCCTCTTATGCATTACATAATGTTTGTTATGTGATTTAGGGCTTAACATCCCTCTTTCATGTGATGCATATGTGTAGGGAAGCTAACTTAGCGTCTTCCTCTTCATGAATGTATATAGCATATAACATTTATTGATCTTTGTTTATTTTCTATTGATATCAAGATGCTTCATTGACATATTTTTCTATTGATATCATGTTGATTATAGTCACCCCTTATTGACCTTGTTTTTTATTTAGACAAAAAGGGGGAGAACATTTTTTATTGTTTTGATAACAAAAAGGGAGAAAGATTTTTACGCCACATTTTATTGTTTTGATTGTTTAACCCTTTGTTGATGATTGACAAAAAGGGGGAGAAAGATTTTGGTTTATATATGCATACTTATGTTTTTGCATATATTAAGTTTTATTGGTATCTAGAGCATCTAGTGTTTTGTTAATGTTTTATTAATTTAATTGGTATCTAGAGCTTCTAGAATATGTTTTATGCATGTTGATGCATACATGTTTATATGCATACTTGTGTTTAGTTTTCTCATGCTTAACAAATAAACAATAGATATGCATATATGTTTTTTTTTGCAAATAGGGAGAAAAAGGATTTGAAGATTTGATATGTTTTATCTCCATACATTTGCATACATATTTATGAGCTTCATTGTCATATATTTTTATTTGTTTATGCATGAGTTAAGGGGGAGCTTCTTTGAAGCTTAACTTTAATCCATGCATATATAACTCCATGAGTTTTGTCATCATCAAAAGGGGGAGATTGTTGGCCCAAAGGCCTTCCACCCTAGTTTTGATGATGAACTCATGTAGTTATGTTACTAATAATCTTGTGTTGTTTAAGTTTCAGATCATTAACTAAGATATTAGTTGGTGATTAGCTTCAACAAGGAGTTTAGAAGCTTTTCATGATGATTCCAGGGCCAAAGCTTCAAGATCACACATTGCCTAGCCCATGGATGGAGTTTTGGAGCAAGTCAACCTGAAGATGAAGATCATCAAGAAGACTTAGGTATCCATAGTTTAGATAGTGTGTTTTAGATCCATTTGTAAAGCTTAGTATAGTTGATATGCTTAAGTGCACAACACACAAAAGATTTATGTTTTGGATTTGGTTTTCATGAATAGTAGCTCAAAACAAGTTTACTTTATTTCTATGTATATTAGATATGTTTTAGATATACATACATGCTAAAACAAGTTTTGTGGATTTTTAGAAGTGTTAAAAGATTTTTAGAAAAATATTTACAGTATTTTCTGACCCAACTTTCTGTTCCAGGCTTCATTTAGTCGACTAAGTCAACTGACCTAGTCGACTAGGCTGAAGTCGGTCGACCGGGTCGGTCGACCGACGTGCACAAATCTGTGCACGTTTGGAGACACTGGGACGGTCGACCGTCCGGGTCGACCGGTCTGAGAGCAGTGCTCTCTGTTTGTTTAGGTCGACCGGGTCGGTCGACCGTGGTTGCCCAACGGTCACATTTCTGACCGTTGGCGGTCGACCGGGCCGGTCGACCGTCAGCCTGTCAGGCTGCCACATCAGCCTAACGGCTAGTTTTCTGATGGAGGTATAAATACCCCATCTCTTGGGCTTTTGACTAAGGTTTTGACAAGAGAAAAATTGATGTTTCTTAAGTGTTTAAAACAAGTTTTCAAAAGTGTTTTGGGTTTTAAACTTCCAATCTTTATTGTTTTAGGTTTTTGGAAAAATCAAAGATAAGAGATTTTGGGAGATTTGTCTTGGCTTTCATTTTCTATCTTTTGCAAGAGTTTTCCCAAGTGATTTTCTTTGAGTTCTTGTTTTCCAAACACCTAGTTTTCCACACTTGTGCTATATCTTCTATCCTAATCTATTTAGGATCTTGTTTTGTGGAAAAAGAAAAAGGAAAGAGGTTAGTGTTGAAAAAGACCACCTATTGTAAACCCTTGATTTCTTGGTTGCTCCCTCTTTGGTAGAGGTTGAGGTTGTGTAATTGGGTTGTTGGTTTGCTCCCTCTAGTGAGAGGTGGAGTTGGTTTGTAAACCCTCTTCGGTAGAGGGTTTGTGGTTGTTGTTGGCTACGGGCCTACCCCTCGGTTGTGAGGTGGTGTTTGTATTGAGAGAGGAGTTCGGTACTCCTTGTGTTGTAACAAATCCTTCTCGGTGAAGTTCCCTCGGTGGGAGTCCTCCGTGGACGTTATAGTGGATTGGAAATTCTACACGGTGGTGTAGGCGGGGATGTAGAGCAAGGTGCTCGAACCTCGAAATATATCTTGGCCTTTGCGTTTGATCCACTTGTCTCTCTAACTCTCTCTCTTTACTTTTGTGCAAAGCATCATTCATTCATATTGTCATATCATTCATTGCTTGTGTTGCCTTGCATTATTTCATATTGCAATTCATCCTTATATGCTTGGCTTGATTGTGTGTGTGCCTCACTTGTACTTAATCAACAAGAGCTTCACATAGCACCTCAACCCATTAAAGGGGAATCAAGAGGAGTTAGTCCAGAGCCCTTCACGGGGAATTCGGCTACACTTGTTGTGTTGTATTAAGTTTGTGCAAGATTTGCATTAGCTTCCACATTTAGCGCATTTAGTTCTTAGATCAGCACTTACATATATTCACCCCCCCTCTAGGTGTTTTTTCAAAACTTGATGGGGAGATTCTGTCTCCTTGTTTTAAATTAACCGCAAGTGCACGGTCGTTCGATGTAGCACTTGAGGGTCGATCCACAGGGACAGGGGCGGTTCTTTTGGTTTCAACACTTTTAGGCGAATTGAGTAAAAAGTTTTGGGATAGTTTTGTTCTGAACTATGTGTTATTTAGAAAAGTGAAGCATCTGGAATCGAATCCCCTGAAATTAGAATCAAGTGGTCAATCTCGGTCTCCGTATTAGTTTATTGTTACTCACCATAATCTCTATTCCTGATAGGCAAAGTAAGTCTGAACACTAGATCTAAGCACATGGTATTTTCCAGTTACATGATCCATCAAAGGTAAATTAATGATTAAATAAATTAAAAGCAGAAAAGGCAGTAAAACCCTAAGCATGGACCATTGACTATTGATACATACCCTGTCAAATAACTAGTGACTCTCGAAATAATCTCCTAAAAGTTATAGGTTAATTGGTGTGCGTACAGTCCTAGGAACGAGATCTGAAATGACCATAAGAAAAGCTAGCCTAGGTTCATCTCCCCTAGGTACTTGCACAGATTTAGCTACACATGTTATAGTTGACTCAATACAATTTAATAAATAAAACATAATCAAATAACTTAATTAATTAAAAAAATTAAATTAATTAAACTAAAAGCATCAAATAGTAATTGAACTAATTGATCTAACTAAATAAACTAACTCATTCATATAATTATTAAATTATTTAACTAAACAAGTAATTAAATCCTTACTTACCTGCAAGAATGCCCACCATGTGGGCTCCTGCGTGCTTTGCCATGGACCCCACAACCGCCTAGCTACAGTACACAAGACCAAGTCTTGTGGTGCTACAATACTTTGGATGTGAGTCCTGCAACCAACTTCACCCGCTTGGATGAACAGTGCCGAAGCCCGCCCTTTAGGCGCGAAAAACTGAGCGAGAATGACCCCACAAGCGTCGTGTTACAGTGAAAATTGCGTGTTGTCGCTGCCGCAATTCCACGAGAAACAAGTTGGAGAAAGGGTGTGTTTGTTTCGTCGCAAAACGTCGCAAAACACAAGTCGTAAAACTTCTTTTCCATTTTCCGTTGTTTGTTTCGCTGAAAAACAAATTGCAAAATGCAACTCTTCTTTTCCCGCTTGCAGTTGCTACAGTTAAATTTGTGGTCATATAAATCTCACTTTTACACTCATATTTTCCCACTTGCAGTTGCTACAGTTAATTTTTGTGGTCATGTAACTCTGACTTGTAGTACACTTACAGTTCAAAACAGTTAATTGATAATCAATATATAATTAATATTATTAAATATTTAATATTTTAAATAGTGTTCAATTTCTTATTTAATTATTTAATTATTTTATATTTTTAATCTTAATTTTTTTATTGTTTTAATATTGTTTTAATATTTAATTATTTAATATTTTTATTTAATATTTTATTTAATACTTTCTTATTTTATTAATACTTATTCCATTTTTTATTATTTTATTTAGAGTTAATATTTTATTAATATAACAATATTATACTTTACTATATTTTAATTATTTATTTTTAATATAAAAATTACTTTATTAATATCATAATATATTTTATTATTATATTAATATTTTATTATGTTAATATTGTAATAATAATCCAGTATAATAATTCTATAATGATAATTTATTATTAAATTACAATTATATTTTACTTTGTTAATTTTATATTTCTATAATATTACAATAATATTATAATAAAATTTATATTATAATAATTTTCAAGTATTTTTAATATTATAATATTATTACTATATTTTATTATTTTTGTAAGATTTTTTAATATTTATATTTTATTAGTATTCTTAAAATTTTATTAATGTTCTTTAGATTTTCTTAAAATTTTATATTATTTATTTAGTTAATATTTTAGTAATTTTTTACTATTTATTAATACAATTAATTTGCAATAGTAGATTTAATTTAATAGTATTTATAATATTTAAATCACTGTTACAGTTAATTTGTGGTCAACTTTTCCACTTACACTTTACATTACCAACCAAACACCGTAAAACACAATATACTTTATCATTACACTTTCACTTTATCAACCAAACACCGTAAAATACAATATACTTTTCTATTTATACTTCACTTTATCAACCAAACACCGTAAAACACAATATATTTTCTCTGCTACAGTTCACTTTTCCATTCTCATTTTACGACTTACGACTTGCGACGTTTTGCAACAAAACAAACAGGCCCAAAATCAATGATGTGGCCAGATTATTGCACAATGATTAAACAAAAAAAAATGAAAATCAACAGAGAAAGTGAAGCCACCGTAAAGAAAATTAATAATAAACAATTGCAAAAAGTACAGGATATTGCGGCCACAACAAGGCAAAATTCAGCCAAAATTCAAGGCCCCCAAAGCCTAACCTTTACATGTATATTTATAGCCTAGGTTTGACTATTTTACATAAAAACTCCACCACAAATACAACTTTACACAGAAAAGAGAATAACAATTTACCAATTAGAATTTCAGCCATAATTTGCATTTAAGCCCTGAACTTTTGTGAAACTGCTTCTCAGCTCCTAGTGGATTCCAACTTCTTTGATTTAGTTGTAACTTTCTTGCATGTGATCTTCAATAACCGTAGAGGAGTCCTGGCAATATCAAGTCTTCCATTAAAGCTCTTTTTTTTTTGCTTGGCCACTCTTCTAAAATGCTAAATTGTAGTCTTTTCTCCTTTTGGTAAACCTGTACCGCAAAACCACTGAAAATACTCGAATAGCATTATTTATATACAAAGATATAGATAAATGAGAGTAATAAAATAGTATAAATTTATGTCAATCATTAAGCATACATATATAGTAACAAATATGAGTATACAAAATGGATATCAATTGTGATACCAATTGAAAAACACAATGAAGAACAAGTGTATAACTCATACTTCCTACCACCCATTTCATGCACATGTTTAAATTGATTTTCAATATGAGCATACAAGGCGTGGTCGCCCAACCAACTGCCCATTAAGGGTAGGGGTTTTCAAAAATAAGTTTAAAAATATAATATGTTTGAAAAACTCTACCAAAAAGAAGAATACCGCAACTAGTTTTATGATAATCTTAAAAAATAGTACGAAATCCTTCAAGTAAGGAATAAAACAATAATATATTCCATGAAAGCATGTAAGTCATACGATCAACAACACTCAAAATCTATAAAGCACATATCATACTCATGAAAATAAAATCATGAGAAAACAATAAGTAAGATGAGTGTATAAGGGTTATGTGAAAAACATCATCATGAAAATAGGCAGTCAAGCTCAATGTGAAATTCCTTAAAACATGAAAATCATAAAAATCTAATTTTCATCTTCAAAGCATATGTATGTTTTGTACAAACTAGAGTATACATACATATCCAAACATAAACGTGTAACGCCCCGATCCTGCGGGTACGGAGACGTTACTGCAATGTATATACGCAGGTCAGAAATACCCTCACGTATATATGCTAAGCATCAGTACAGGCAAGAATCAGAGTACGGAAGCAAGTGGTGCATTATACATTCCAACACATGAGTACAATTACAAAGTTATCACCAGAGGTGATCCAATATTACATGAATATTACATCACTGATATGCGCAATTGCGAGATTACAAAGATATGTACATGTATGAACAGTACAAAGACAGGCTCAGAGTCATAACAAGAAAACTCTAGAGCCGCACATGGGGGGCCTGGAAGGATGGGGCTCTGGACGGTCTGTTGGAGATCCATGCTTCAGCTGCGCCACTCTGATCAGCAACTGGGGGAATCCACACCCTCCAAGCTCCATGACCTGGACATGAGGATCCAGGGGAGTCAGATAGAACTCCCCAGGCGAGTGGTGATACGAATGCCAAGTGGCGAGCATAGGTAAGCATGCAGGAGCAAGTAGATATAAAACAAGTGATATCAAGCAGGAACTACTCATGGTATGATAAGATAAGAGAAAGTAAAGAGATGAGAAGTGAAGTAGATAGGGCAACACCAGATATCTCCTAAACTAACATAAAACCGATAAAAACTGATAAAACCGAATAAAACCGATTATGAGCAAAACCGATTGTACAAGTTTAGGTCACGGCCCATGAGACTAGTACCTCGAAGGAATAATCCAAACAAGGAAACCCTCATCTATATACCTTTATCCCATGTCACGTAATCCAAGCACATACAACCCGAGTTACAAAATGGCACATCAAATTGTATATTAGCATCTTATTATAATTGGAGCCGTCTAAGTTCCAGGCTTCAGTATGTGTCCCATTCCACATACTTCCACTCACAACTTATATAGCAAGTTATTTGGAAACTGATAAAGTTCGATGAATCATGTTTCGGATGGGCCCCGTACATGCCGGGACAACGGTTCAGGAGTATCCGGTGCTGAGCCGGAACGTACCGCTAGGTACCGGGACTTATTTATGCCCGAACAGGAATAGAGTATCGCAGATCCCATAGAAATAGGCCTAGGGCGTGTGTATACCGGCAGGAATAAACAGGAGTAGGGGTGCCAGCACACCCCACGGAATCCCTGGTGGCCGCCAGGTGATCCCTCAAGTATGTGGCCACGCGCGGCTCGATAAGACCACCATAAACATGATTAATCAGGGCCCATCAGTTTCCCCAAACGGGTGCAAGTTGTCTTATTAGAATTTGTTATGTAATTATCAATTTACGGGAAAATAACAAGAATAGGACATGATCAGGAATTCAGGAGTACATGAGCACTGCAGATTCAGGTCACTTTATATATAATACAGGATAACAAGTACAAGATTCAAGTCACTGCATGTAATACAGGATAACAAGTATAGTATTCCCGTAAATGAGATAATCACAGGTCAAGTATATCATGCCGGGTGTCAAGTGATAGCATGACAGGAGGATGATATTTGGCAGGTGACAAGTCATGTCAGAGATTGATATTAGTCCGGTGGCAAGTCATGTCATAACAAGGGGCAACTGCCAAGTAGTAGCATGTAAATGACAAGCATGAAGCAATGGTATGGCAAGTATTAACATATCAGGAAATACATGGCATGATGATAGAGTAGTAGCTGAGCATAACCAAGCGGAGCTAAGCGAGCTGGAAGTACAGACAACAAACAGTATTTAACACTGGAGTGTCTGGCAAGGTTACCGGGACAACTCGGCTTACAGTGCGAGTAAGAAATCCGGCAGCATCCCGCCTAGACGAATCTAGTGGTAAAGTGCTGAGCGCTGATCATGATAACCAGGCGGAGCTGAGAGACCTGACGGTCCCAATCACTTCCTTTCGAGATAGTGAGAGACCGGAGGCTGAAGGACGGAGAGACCTGACGGTTCCAATCACTTCCCTTTTGAGATAGTGAGAGACCGGAGGCTGAAGGCTGAGAGACCAAGAACGCTCAGGGTTTAAGCACACTCTCGGTGGCTACCAGCCATCCCAGGAGTGGGCAGAAACCTAGAGTTCAACGACCACGAAGGGTCGGCCACGCATAGTATAAAGCAGTAAAATACATATAAACATGGAATAAAATACATGTCGGACCCGACAAAGCAGGGAAACCCAAATGGAGGCGAGAGCGAGGACACTCGCCTAAATTTCTGGAATAGCTAAAAACTCTGAAATCCATGGAACTCGCGTACGCGCCATAAATATAATAAGTGAAGAGGAGAGAGAAAGAGTTAGAGAGAGAAAGAGAGAGGTAAACTAGAGAGAGAAGTATATGGAAGGAGAGAGTGCACAGGGAGACGCGGGTTTTGAGAGTGAGACGCGGGAGTCGCAGACGCGGGAGTCACAGACGTGGGAATCGTGTCGCAAAGGTGCCACAAACGCGGGGTTCGAGACCCGCGTTCAAGTCAGGACGTGAGGAGAACGCGGACGCGGTCATGGGTTCCGCGTCGCGTTAGCATGAGAAGAATACAGACGCGGGCATTAGCTCCGCGTCGTGCAGACATGAAAGGGACACAGACGCGGGCATGGACTCCGCGTTGCGTCGGTACAAGAACGCGAAGGCCGCGTTTAAACAGATGCCAAGAACGCGAAGATCCGCGTTAAGGCGTTGCCTGACGCGGTGGGGTGAGATCCGTGTCAGCAAATACAGAGAGGAGGAGGAGAGGAGAAGAGAAAAAAGTGCTTGCTTGGGGGTGGTGTTATTTGGTGGAGGAGTTGGATTTTGATGGAGTAATGAAAAAGAAGGTGAAGGAGGTGATGTTTTGAGGTTGAAGTAGTGGAGATGGAGGTGGTGTTGTGATGGTGAAAGTGATGGTGGAAGTGAAGATGGTGGTGGAAAATAGTAGAGGTGATGGTGATGTTAGTTGTTGTCGTTGTAATCGTCACCGTAATGATTACCGGAATAATCGCGAACGATTACCGGAATAATCATCGGAGATATTACCGACGAAGAAGAGCTCGGCCCCAATCCAAAGGAGGTGTCCGACTCTTGATGTGGTGATGGGGTGGTGGTTTTGTGGAGGGTTTGATGGTTGTGGTATTTTTGGAGAAGGTAAAGGAGAAGGTGGAGGCTTTGGTGGAGTTGTTGGAGTTTGTGGTGGTTTACATGGAGATGGAGGAGGAAGAAGATGAAGGTAAGGAGTTGGAGAAGTTGTAGTGGTTGTTGTTGTGGAGGAGATGAAGGAGGAATTGGTGGTGGTTAAGGTGTTAGTGAAGAGAAAAATGAAGTAGAAAGATGAAGGAAAGGTTTATATAGGAATTGGATTTGTGAAGGTAATGTAAAAAGTGTTTAGAGAGGGGTTCTTTTTAAATGGAGGGGTTAGGTGGCTCTTTGGCCGGCCATGGTGATGGGAGAGGAGTTTGTGATATTTTGGAGAAGATATTTTGGTGGAGGAGATATTTTGGAGGAAAGATGTGGAAGATAATGGAAGAATGGAGAAGTTTGGAGAATTTAGTGGAAAGAAAAGGAAGGAAAGAAAATAGAAAAAGGAAAGAAAATGAAAAAAAGGAAGGTATTTTCTTTGAAGAAAAGGAAAAATAATTAGAGTGGCGGATTCCCGGGATTCAGTTGCGGATGCGGAAAACTTTCGGAAAAATACCGAAATCGTCCGAAAATCAAGTATCTCGGAACGACCCTAAAAAATTCTCAAAAATCAAGAATATTATTCTAAGAATCATGGTGAAATCTATTTCAAGAAATTCTTTATAGTTTTTAAATTAAAAATCCTGGAATCGGCCGCTAATATCGGTCGACACCAAATTGGGCAGAAATCTGATAAATCTGAAAATTCCCAAAAAAATAAATTAAGATAGTAAATATTATTTTAAGCAAATATGGGAAAGAGGTTTCACAAAATTTGACTCCATTTGTAAACTAAAAATCTAGGAATCGGTCAGCGGTGCTGGTCGACACGGTTTTGAAGATTTTCCATTTAATTCAGGAAAATTCCAGAAAATCGTAGAAAATCTAAAATATGGCAAATGATGTTTAAAACTAAAATCGGTCAAATCGGAATACCAGAAAGACCAAATTGAGTAATACACTAGGATCGGGTCCCTGGTTCAGAGAAGAGCAGACTCTGAGTCCACGAATCCGGATCCAAGACAAGACGATCATATAAATAATTCATAATACAAAATAAATACAAGAAGTAAATTAAAAAAATACGATCAGAAAATACGAATACGCAACTAGGTACGTATTCTGGGAGCGGGGTGTTACATTCCATCCACCTTACAAAAAATTGCGTCCTCGCAATTTCGATAAGGGGTAAAATGAACACAAAGGGGACATGGGTGGAAATTATACCAATTAAGATATGAAGCACTATAGGTAGGGTTCTCAAGTTGACTAAACAGTAATCAGAATATAGACATCCTTTGCACTTCCGGCTGTATAAACCTTCGAACAATGCCGAATAATACTGACTGAGAACACAGCTTTGCAATAGAATTCCCGTTGTACTGCATACTTAATGTCGCTCCAAGAATGGGCCAGAATACTGAAGATAAAGAAAACCCTGATAATACTGAGCATAAATAAAGAAGACCGATAATTGAGAATTCTGAATACCAGGCATCAATCACTCTGAAAGATATAGCCGAGAATGTAGAATATCCGTAGAGAATTCTGACAACTGACTTCTGAAAGATAACCCGATTAGGATCAATCCTGGGAATACCCGAGCACCATAGAGTCAGCCGAAGAGATCATATAATAGCTTTCTTCAGAACCAGCCACTACCTCTCTAGTCTACTCATATCTTAAGTTGGTATAAAGCTTCGAAAAACCAAAATAGGGGAAAGATGGAAGGGATTAGGAATCAAAGGAAGGATGATCAAGAATAGATAACTCTGTACTTGTAGTTAGATTGCATAACCAGGACTCATGCATTCCAGTTGCAAATTTCTTTACCATTAATTTGCAGTCTGGACATACTGAGGATGTGAGAACCTAGGCTCTGATACCATCCTGTAACGCCCCGATCCTGCGGGTACGGAGACGTTACTGCAACGTATATACGCAGGTCAGAAATACCCTCACGTATATACGCTAAACATCAGTACAGGCAAGAATCAGAGTACGGAAGCAAGTGGTGCATTATACATTCCAACACATGAGTACAATTACAAAGTTATCACCAGAGGTGATCCAATATACATGAATATTACATCACTGATATGCGCAATTGCGAGATTACAAAGATATGTACATGTATGAACAGTACAAAGACAGGCTCAGAGTCATAACAAAAAAACTTTAGAGCCGCACATGGGGGGCCTGGAAGGATGGAGCTCTGGACGGTCTGCTGGAGATCCATGCTTCAGCTGCGCCACTCCGATCAGTAACTGGGGGAATCCACACGCTCCAAGCTCCATGACCTGGACATGAGGATCCAGGGGAGTCAGATAGAACTCCCTAGGCGAGTGGTGATACGAATGCCAAGTGGCGAGCATAGGTAAGCATGCAGGAGCAAGTAGATATAAAACAAGTGATATCAAGCAGGAACTACTCATGGTATGATAAGATAAGAGAAGGTAAAGAGATGAGAAGTGAAGTAGATAGGGAAACACCAGATATCTCCTAAACTAACATAAAACCGATAAAAACCGATAAAACCGAATAAAACCGATTACGAGCAAAACCGATTGTACAAGCTTAGGTCATGGCCCCATGAGACTAGTACCTCGAAGGAATAATCCAAACAAGGAAACCCTCATCTATATACCTTTATCCCATGTCACCGTAATCCAAGCACATACAACCCGAGTTACAAAACGGCACATCAAATTGTATATTAGCATCTTATTATAATTGGAGCCGTCTAAGTTCCAGGCTTCAGTATGTGTCCCATTCACATACTTCTACTTACAACTTATATAGGAAGTTATTTGGAAACTGATAAAGTTCGATGAATCATGTTTCGGATGGGCCCCGTACATGCCGGGACAACGGTTCAGGAGTATCCGGTGCTGAGCCGGAACGTACCGCTAGGTACCGGGACTTATTACGCCGAACAGGAATAGAGTATCGCAGATCCAATAGAAATAGGCCTAGGGCGTGTGCATACCCGGCAGGAATAAACAGGAGTAGGGGTGCCATCACACCCCACAGAATCCCTGGTGGCCGCCAGGTGATCCCTCAAGTATGTGGCCACGCGCGGCTCGATAAGACCACCATAAACATGATTAATCAGGGCCCATCAGTTTCCCCCAAGCCGGGTGCAAGTTGTCTTATTAGAATTTGTTATGTAATTATCAATTTACGGGAAAATAACAAGAACAGGACATGATCAGGAATTCAGGAGTACATGAGCACTGCAGATTCTGGTCACTGTATATATAATACATGATAACAAGTACAAGATTCAAGTCACTGCATGTAATGCAGGATAACAAGTATAGTATTCCCGTAAATGAGATAATCACAGGTCAAGTATATCATGCCGGGTGTCAAGTGATAGCATGACAGGAGGATGATATTTGGCAGGTGATAAGTCATGTCAAGAGATTGATATTAGTCCGGTGGCAAGTCATGTCATAACAAGGGGCATCTGCCAAGTAGTAGCATGTAAATGACAAGCATGAAGCAATGGTATGGCAAGTATTAACATATCAGGAAATACATGACATGATGATAGAGTAGTAGCTGAGCATAACCAAGCGGAGCTAAGCGAGCTGGAAGTACAGACAGCAAACAGTATTTAACACTGGAGCGTCTGGCAAGGTTACCGGGACAACTCGGCTTACAGTGCGAGTAAGAAATCCGGCAGCATCCCGCCTAGACGAATCTAGTGGTAAAGTGCTGAGCGCTGATCATGATAACCAGGCGGAGCTGAGAGACCTGACGGTCCCAATCACTTCCTTTCGAGATAGTGAGAGACCGGAGGCTGAAGTATGGAGAGACCTGACGGTCCCAATCACTTCCCTTTCGAGATAGTGAGAGACCGGAGGCTGAAGGCTGAGGGACCAAGAACGCTCAGGGTTTAAGCGCACTCTCGGTGGCTACCAGCCATCCCAGGAGTGGGCAGAAACCCAGAGTTCAACGACCACGAAGGGTCGGCCACGTATAGTATAAAGCAGTAAAATACATATAAACATGGAATAAAATACATGTCGACCCGACAAAGCAGGGAAACCCAAATGGAGGCGAGAGCAGGACACTCGCCTAAATTTCTGGAATAGCTGAAAACTCTGAAATCTATGGAACTCGCGTACGCGCCATAAATATAATAAGTGAAGAGGAGAGAGAAAGAGTTAGAGAGAGAAAGAGAGAGGAAAACTAGAGAGAGAAGTATATGGAAGGAGAGAGTGCACAGGGAGACGCGGGTTTTGAGAGTGAGACGCGGGAGTCGCAGACGCGGGAGTCACAGACGCGGGAATCGCGTCGCAAAGGTGCCACAAACGCGGTGTTTGAGACCCGCGTTCAAGTCAGGACGCGAGGAGAACGCGGACGCGGTCATGGGTTCCGCGTCGCGTTAGCATGAGAAGAATACAGACGCGGGCATTACCTCCGCGTCGTGCAGACATGAAAGGGACACAGACGCGGGCATGGACTCTGCGTTGCATCGGTACAAGAACGCGAAGGCCGCGTTTAAACAGATGCCAAGAACGCGAAGATCCGCGTTAAGGCGTTGCCTGGACGCGGGGGTGAGATCCGTGTCAGCATTATACAGAGAAGAGGAGGGAGAGAGAAAGGGAAAGGTGCTTGCTATGGTGGTGGTGTTATTTGGTGGAGGAGTTGGATTTTGATGGAGTAATGAAAAAGAAGGTGAAGGAGGTGATGTTTGGAGGTTGAAGTAGTGGAGATGGAGGTGGTGTTGTGATGGTGAAAGTGATGGTGGAAGTGAAGATGGTGGTGGAAAATAGTAGAGGTGATGGTGATGTTAGTTGTTGTCGTTGTAATCGTCACCGTAATGATTACCGGAATAATCGCGAACGATTACCGGAATAATCATCGGAGATATTACCGACGAAGAAGAGCTCGGCCCAATCCAAAGGAGGTGGCGGCTCTTGATGTGGTGATGGGGTGGTGGTTTTGTGGAGGGTTTGATGGTGGTGGTATTTTTGGAGAAGGTAAAGGAGAAGGTGGAGGCTTTGGTGGAGTTGTTGGAGTTTGTGGTGGTTTACATGGAGATGGAGGAGGAAGAAGATGAAGGTAAGGAGTTGGAGAAGTTGTAGTGGTTGTTGTTGTGGTGGAGATGAAGGAGGAGTTGGTGGTGGTTAAGGTGTTGGTGAAGAGAAAAATGAAGTAGAAAGATGATGGAAAGGTTTATATAGGAATTGGATTTGTGAAGTAATGTAAAAAGTGTTTAGAGAGGGGTTCTTTGTAAAATGGAGGGGTTAGGTGGCTCTTTGGCCGGCCATGGTGATGGGAGAGGAGTTTGAGATATTTTGGAGAAGATATTTTGGTGGAGGAGATATTTTTGGAGGAAAGATGTGGAAGATAATGGAAGAATGGAGAAGTTTGGAGAATTTGGTGGAAAGAAAAGGAAGGAAAGAAAATGGAAAAGGAAAAGAATATGAAAAAAAGGAAGATATTTCTTGGAAGAAAAAGGAAAAATAATTAGAGTGGCGGATTCCCGGGATTCAGTTGCGGATGCGGAAAACTTTCGAAAAAATACCGAAATCGTCCGAAAATCAAGTATCTCGGAACGACCACAAAAATTCTCAAAAATCAAGAATATTATTCTAAGAATCATGGTGAAATCCATTTCAAGAAATTCTTTATAGTTTTTAAATTAAAAATCCTGAAATCGGCCGCTAATATAGGTCGACACCAAATCTGGCAGAAATCTGATAAATTCTGAAAATTCCAAAAAATGAATTAAGATAGTAAATATTATTCTAAGCAAATATGGGAAAGCGATTTCTCAAAATTTGACTCCATTTGTAAATTAAAAATCCAGGAATCGGTCAGCGGTGCTGGTCGACACGGTTTTGAAGATTTTCCATTTAATTCAGAAAAATTTCAGAAAATTATAGAAAATCTAAAATATTGGGAAATGATGTTTAAAACTGAAATCGGTCAAATCAGAATATCAGAAAGACCAAATTGAGTAATACACTAGGATCGGGTCCCTGGTTCAGAGAAGAGCAGACTCTGAGTCCACGAATCCGGATCCAAGACAAAACGATCATATAAATAATTTATAATACAAAATAAATATAGGAAATAAATCGAAAATACGATCAGAAAATATGAATACGCAACTAGGTACGTATTCTGGGAGCGGGGTGTTACATTCCATCCACCTTACAAAAAATTGCGTCCTCGCAATTTCGATAAGGGGTAAAATGAACACAAAGGGGACATGGGTGGAAATTATACCAATTAAGATATGAAGCGCTATAGGTAGGGTTCTCAAGTTGACTAAACTGTAATCAGAATATAGACATCCTTCGCACTTCCGCTGTATAAACCTTCGAACAATGCCGAATAATACTGACTGATAACACAACTTTGCAATAGAATTCCCGTTGTACTGCATACTTAATGTCGCTCCAAGAATGGGCCAGAATAATGAAGATAAAGAAAACCCTGATAATACTGAGCATAAATAAAGAAGACCGATAATTGAGAATTCTGAATACCAGGCATCAATCACTCTGAAAGATATAGCCGAGAATGTAGAATATCCGTAGAGAATTCCGACAACTGACTTCTGAAAGATAACCCGATTAGGATCAATCCTGGGAATACCCGAGCACCATAGAGTCAGCCGAAGAGATCATATAATAGCTTTCTTCAGAACCAGCCACTACCTCTCTAGTCTACTCATATCTTAAGTTGGTATAAGGCTTCGAAAAACCAAAACAGGGGAAAGATGGAGGGGATTAGGAATCAAAGGAAGGATGATCAAGAATAGATAACTCTGTACTTGTAGTTGGATTGTATAACCAGAACTCATGCATTCCAGTTGCAAATTTCTTTACCATTATTTTGCAGTCTGGACGTACTGAGGATGTGAGAACCTAGGCTCTGATACCATCCTGTAACGCCCCGATCCTGCGGGTACGGAGACGTTACTGCAACGTATATACGCAGGTCAGAAATACCCTCACGTATATACGCTAAGCATCAGTACAGGAAAGAATCAGAGTACGGAAGCAAGTGGTGCATTATACATTCAACCACATGAGTACAATTACAAAGTTATCACCAGAGGTGATCCAATATACATGAATATTACATCACTGATATGCACAATTGCGAGATTACATAGATATGTACATGTATGAACAGTACAAAGACAGGCTCAGAGTCATAACAAGAAAACTCTAGAGCCGCACATGGGGGCCTGGAAGGATGGGGCTCTGGACGGTCTGCTGGAGATCCATGCTTCAGCTGCGCCACTCTGATCAGCAACTGGGGGAATCCACACGCTCCAAGCTCCATGACCTGGACATGAGGATCCAGGGGAGTCAGATAGAACTCCCCAGGCGAGTGGTGATACGAATGCCAAGTGGCGAGCATAGGTAAGCATGCAGGAGCAAGTAGATATAAAACAAGTGATATCAAGCAGGAACTACTCATGGTATGATAAGATAAGAGAAGGTAAAGAGATGAGAAGTGAAGTAGATAGGGCAACACCATATATCTCCTAACCTAACATAAAACCGATAAAAACGATAAAACCGAATAAAACCGATTACGAGCAAAACCGATTGTACAAGCTTAGGTCACGGCCCCATGAGACTAGTACCTCGAAGGAATAATCCAAACAAGGAAACCCTCATCTATACCTTTATCCCATGTCACCGTAATCCAAGCACATACAACCCGAGTTACAAAACGGCACATCAAATTGTATATTAGCATCTTATTATAATTGGAGCCGTCTAAGTTCCAGGCTTCAGTATGTGTCCCATTCCACATACTTTCACTCACAACTTATATAGCAAGTTATTTGGAAACTGATAAAGTTCGATGAATCATGTTTCGGATGGGCCCCGTACATGCCCGGGACAATGGTTCAGGAGTATCGGTGCTGAGCCAGAATGTATCGCTAGGTACCGGGACTTATTTACGCCCGAACAGGAATAGAGTATCGCAGATCCAATAGAATAGGCCTAGGGGCGGTGCATACCCGGCAAGAATAAACAGGAGTAGGGGTGCCAGCACACCCCACGGAATCCCTGGTGGCCGCCAGGTGATCCCTCAAGTATGTCGCCACGCGCGACTCGATAAGATCACCATAAATATGATTAATCAGGGCCCATCAGTTTCCCCCAACCGGGTGCAAGTTGTCTTATTAGAATTTGTTATGTAATTATCAATTTACGGGAAAATAACAAGAACAGGACATGATCAGGAATTCAGGAGTACATGAGCACTGTAGATTCAGGTCACTGTATATATAATACATGATAACAAGTACAAGATTCGAGTCACTGCATGTAATGCAGGATAACAAGTATAGTATTCCCGTAAATGAGATAATCACATGTCAAGTATATCATGCCGGGTGTCAAGTGATAGCATGACAGGAGGATGATATTTGCAGGTGACAAGTCATGTCAAGAGATTGATATTAGTCCGGTGGCAAGTCATGTCATAACAAGGGGCATCTGCCAAGTAGTAGCATGTAAATGACAAGCATGAAGCAATGGTATGGCAAGTATTAACATATCAGGAAATACATGGCATGATGATAGAGTAGTAGCTGAGCATAACCAAGCGGAGCTAAGCGAGCTGGAAGTACAGATAGCAAATAGTATTTAACACTGGAGCGTCTGGCAAGGTTACCGGGACAACTCGGCTTACAGTGCGAGTAAGAAATCCGGCAGCATCCCGCCTAGACGAATCTAGTGGTAAAGTGCTGAGCGCTGATCATGATAACCAGGCGGAGCTGAGAGACCTGACGGTCCCAATCACTTCCTTTCGAGATAGAGAGAGACCGGAGGCTGAAGTATGGAGAGACCTGACGGTCCCAATCACTTCCCTTTCGAGATAGTGAGAGACTGGAGGCTGAAGGCTGAGGGACCAAGAACGCTCAGGGTTTAAGCGCACTCTCGGTGGCTACCAGCCATCCCAGGAGTGGGCAGAAACCCAGAGTTCAACGACCACGAAGGGTCGGCCACGCATAGTATAAAGCAGTAAAATACATATAAACATGGAATAAAATACATGTCGACCCGACAAAGCAGGGAAACCCAAATGGAGGCGAGAGCAGGACACTCGCCTAAATTTCTGGAATAGCTGAAAACTCTGAAATCCATGGAACTCGCGTACGCGCCATAAATATAATAAGTGAAGAGGAGAGAGAAAGAGTTAGAGAGAGAAAGAGAGAGGAAAACTAGAGAGAGAAGTATATGGAAGGAGAGAGTGCACAGGGAGACGCGGGTTTTGAGAGTGAGACGCGGGAGTCGCAGACGCGGGAATCGCGTCGCAAAGGTGCCACAAACGCGGGGTTCGAGACCCGCATTCAAGTCAGGACGCGAGGAGAACGCGGACGCGGTCATGGGTTCCGCGTCGCGTTAGCATGAGAAGAATACAGACGCGGGCATTAGCTCCGCGTCGTGCAGACATGAAAGGGACACAGACGCGGGCATGGACTCCGCGTTGCGTCGGTACAAGAACGCGAAGGCGCGTTTAAACAGATGCCAAGAACGCGAAGATCTGCGTTAAGGCGTTGCCTGGACGCGGGGGTGAGATCCGCGTCAGCATTATACAGAGAAGAGGAGGGAGAGAGAAAGGGAAAGGTGCTTGCTATGGTGGTGGTGTTATTTGGTGGAGGAGTTGGATTTTGATGGAGTAATGAAAAAGAAGGTGAAGGAGGTGATGTTTGGAGGTTGAAGTAGTGGAGATGGAGGTGGTGTTGTGATGGTGAAAGTGATGGTGGAAGTGAAGATGGTGGTGGAAAATAGTAGAGGTGATGGTGATGTTAGTTGTTGTCGTTGTAATCGTCACCGTAATGATTACCGGAATAATCGCGAACGATTACCGGAATAATCATCGGAGATATTACCGACGAAGAAGAGCTCGGCCCAATCCAAAGGAGGTGGCCGGCTCTTGATGTGGTGATGGGGTGGTGGTTTTGTGGAGGGTTTGATGGTGGTGGTATTTTTGGAGAAGGTAAAGGAGAAGGTGGAGGCTTTGGTGGAGTTGTTGGAGTTTGTGGTGGTTTACATGGAGATGGAGGAGGAAGAAGATGAAGGTAAGGAGTTGGAGAAGTTGTAGTGGTTGTTGTTGTGGTGGAGATGAAGGAAGAGTGGTGGTGGTTAAGGTGTTGGTGAAGAGAAAAATGAAGTAGAAAGATGATGGAAAGGTTTATATAGGAATTGGATTTGTGAAGGTAATGTAAAAAGTGTTTAGAGAGGGGGTTCTTTGTAAAATGGAGGGGTTAGGTGGCTCTTTGGCCGGCCATGGTGATGGGAGAGGAGTTTGAGATATTTTGGAGAAGATATTTTGGTGGAGGAGATATTTTTGGAGGAAAGATGTGGAAGATAATGGAAGAATGGAGAAGTTTGGAGAATTTGGTGGAAAGAAAATGTAACACCCCGTTCCTGGAATACGTACGTAGATACGTATTCTGATTTTTCTAGCATATTTCTTTAATTTATCTTGTATTTGTTTTTGTTTTATGATTATTAGTGTGATCGTTTTGTGTTGGATTTGGATTCGTGGACTCGGAATCAGCCCTAGTCTGAACCGGGGGCCCGAACCTAGTGCTTCACTCGATTTGGCATTTCTGATAATCCGATTTGACCGATTTTAGTTTTAAACATCGTTTTCCAATATTTTAGATTTTTCATGATTTTCTGGAATTTTTCAGAATTATTTGCAAAATCTCCAAAAAACTGGTGTCGGTCGGTATCACTGACTGATTCCAGGATTTTAGTTTTCAAATGGGATTGAATTTTCAAAAACGGCTTTCAGTTTACTTCTTAGAATATCATTTTCTATCTAAATTCATTTTTCGAGATTTTTCAGAATTTATCGAAAATCCACCGGTTTTGGTGTCGACCGGTACCGCCAGAAGATTCCAGGATTTTTAATTTGAAATCTACATTGAATTTCTCAAATCCGATTTCACCGAGCATCTTAAAATATTATTTCTATTTTTGAGAATTTTTCGGAAAGATTTTGAAACAGTCAAATTTTTACCCTATTTTAATAATATTATTTTAATTCCTCTTTCTCCATTTCTTTTCCTTTTTCCCTTTTCAAAGTCAAACCTGACATCCCACTCCCCCCAATCACATCAGCACCTACCCCCATCACATCAATCCCCATTTTAAATAAATAAACCTCCCCTTTATTTATTTTCAATCAATTCTTTTTCTTTTCTTTTATTTTCCTTTTTCTTTTCTTTTTTCTTCTCTTCTTCTTCCCTCTTCTGCGAGCCCGACCACCGACCCGCCACTTCCTCCTTCAGATCCGGCGCCGCCGGCGCCGTCACCGGCGGCAGGGCGCGGCCAGGGGGCCAGGAGGCCCCCTGTGCGCGGCTTGGAGGGGGCAGCAGCCCCCTCCCTTCTTCCTTTGGGGTGGCCGGAGCCACCCCAGGGCCTGCGCCGGCCATGGCGGCCGGCGCCGCCTCTGGTTCCATCCCCTGGCCGCCTCTGGTTCCATCCCCTGGCCGCGCAAGCGCGGCCAGGTCGGGGAGGCCACGGCCTGGCTGAGCCAGGCCGCGCGCTCAGAGGGGGCAGCAGCCCTCTGCCCCTTCCTCCTCTCTCCCCTTGGGGTGGCTGGCGGGGTCACCCCTGGCCGGCGGCCCTCCGGTGGCCGCCGGCGCCGCCTCTGCAAGGCCGCGGCCAGGCCACCCTGGCCTGGCCGTGGGCTTTTGGGGGAGGGGGCAGCAGCCCCCTCCTGCTCCCTCTCTCTCTCCCTCCTGTACCCTCTCTCTCTCTCCTCTTTCTCTCTCTTTCCTTCTCTCTCTCTCTCTCCCTCTCTCTTCCTCTCTCTCCTCTCTCTACAATTCCTCTCCCTCTCTCTCCTCAGTTTCTCTCTCTAACTCCTCCCTAGACCCTCTCTAAAACCTCCACTTTCTCTCTCTAAATAGTTCTCTCTCTAGGCTTTCTATCTACTTTCTCTCTCTCTAAAATTACTCTCAAGACTTTCTCTCTCTAGACTTTCTCTCTCTAAACCACTCTTTCTCTCTCCTCCTTCTCTCTCTAAAAACAATAAATAAATATATTTTAATATGTGGATTGGTGTTGTGCACGGATCTCCGGTGTTTCGGGATTTCTCGCGGTTTTCCGGTATTGAGGCGAGTACAATTCTTTTTAACATGCATCTATTTTACCATTATGCGAGTACAGTTATTTTTAGCATGCATTTATTTTATCATTATGCGAGTATATTCTTGTGTTGTTATATACCATGCTATATGTGATATGTGATACCGGATACCAGTACTTGCCATGTTATAGATGATGCTGATACTTACCATGCTATATTTGACATATGATGCCGATACCAGTACTTATCATGCTGTATTTGACATATGGTACCTGACACCGGTATTTGCCTTGCCATATTTGATACATGATATATGATACCGACACTTGCCATGCTGTAGTTGATGCATGATATATAACACTGATACTTGCCATGCTATATATGACATGTGATACCCGACCCCGATACTTGTCTTGCTACACGTATCACTTGACATTGGACACTGATACTTGATACTTGACGCCTGTTCTTGACACCCGGTATATGATATGCTTTCATGTGGTATAAATACCTAGACCTGACATTATGACTCTTGACCGGACATTACTACCCCTGATACCTGTATGACATATTCATGATTATCACTGTTACGGGGACATGACATGATTACTATATTATTATTACCAGATATTTGGTACTCCTGAGCTCCTGTACTCCTGTATACTTGACCCCTGAAATAGGGAGGCTCCTGACATTACTCCTGATACTACACTCTTGTTGACCCCGTAATAGGATAACCATGAATATGGGTTTACTATGAATACTCTGTGGACATTATCACTGGATAAATTATAATAAATAGACAACTTACACCAGGATGGGGGAAACTGATGATTACCGATATAGTCTCCATGTTTATGATGGTCTTATAGTGTCGCGCGGTCATATACTTGGATCGACCTGGAGGCCACCAGGCGTTTCCGTGGGGTGTACTGGCACCCCTACTCCCTTGCCTGCCGGTTGTACCATAAGCCCTAGGCCTATTCCTGTGGGAGCGGTGACATCCTATTCCTGTTCGGGCGTACAATAAGTCCCAGTACCTAGCGGTACGTTCCGGCTCAGTACCGGATACTCCTTGACCGTTGTCCCGGGCATGCACGGGGCCCATCCGAAACATGGTCATCGATCTTCATCAGTTTCCAATAACTTACTCTCCGATCTGTATGTTGAGGTATGTGGGATGGGACACATACCGATGTATACAAATCAGATGAGTCTTAATAATTAATAATAACCTGCTCCTGATATTTGACCAGCTTTACTCTTGACCTACACTGCTCACCACTTATACTTGTGCTTCCATATTGTTTCATTATTATACTGTTGTGAAGGAAAAGTCAGATTATATAAACTCAGATTACGGTGACGTGATGTACAGGGTATATATATGAGGATTTCCTTGTTGGATTATTCCTTCGACGTACTAACCTCACAGATCGGTAATGTGGGCTTATATGACTGATTTTCTTGTTGTTACTTTACTTACTGCCTTATTTCGTGTCCATGCTTATTTATCGCGTGTTTAGGGTATTTATCACAAGTTGCCATAATTGTCGCATGATTATGTATACCTATGCTCTCTATACCATTTTCCATGCATGTTTTCCGGCTCAGAATTATTGATATACATATATTTACATGATCTCAGATTTACTGTCATTTTCCTTTATGTTACTTGTCATTTCCTGTACCTGCGTGCCTGGACCACATCACTTGATCATGTACACGTGTGCCTGTTATGCACGCCATCTGGCTTTATTCTTTGTACTCGCTGGGGTTGCTAACAACCCTGGATTCTCATGTCCAGATCCCGGAGTCTGGACCTTAGCCTTAGTATACCTGATCAGAGTGGCGCAGCGGGAGCGTGGATTAGCGGTTGCCTGTCCAGACCCTCTTCCTTCCCGCCTTTTCTTGATTGGCTCGCGAGATTTTCATCTTGCTACTCGTGAGTATTTAGTATTTCATATTGTGCACCTACTTTTGTGCCTCTTAGTGTTCATATATTCTTCAGATATTATATCATGCCTTGTGATAACTGTGTACTGGTGTTATTATTGCTGGATTGTATATTACCACTGTGCTTCCGTACTCTGACCCCTGCCTGTATTGATGCTTAGCGTATATACGTTAGGGTATTTCCGACCTTCGTATATACGTCGCAGTAACGTCTCCGTACCCTCCGGATCGGGGCGTTACAGAAAAGGAAGGAAAGAAAATGGGAAAAGGAAAAGAAAATGAAAAAAGGAAGATATTTTCTTGGAAGAAAAAGGAAAAATAATTAGAGTGGCGGATTCCCGGGATTCAGTTGCGGATGCGGAAAACTTTCGGAAAAAATACCGAAATCGTCCGAAAATCAAGTATCTCGGAACGACCCGCAAAAATTCTCAAAAATCAAGAATATTATTCTAAGAATCATGGTGAAATCCATTTCAAGAAATTCTTTATAGTTTTTAAATAAAAAATCTTGGAATTGGCCGTTAATATCGGTCGACACCAAATCTGACAGAAATCTGATAAATTCTGAAAATTCTCAAAAAAATGAATTAAGATAGTAAATATTATTCTAAGCAAATATGGGAAAGCGGTTTCTCAAAATTTGACTCCATTTGTAAATTAAAAATCTAGGAATCGGTCAGCGGTGCTGGTCGACACCGGTTTTGAAGATTTTCCATTTAATTCAGAAAAATTCCAGAAAATTATAGAAAATCTAAAATATTGGGAAATGATGTTTAAAACTGAAATTGGTCATATCAGAATATCAGAAAGACCAAATTGAGTAATACACTAGGATCGGGTCCCTGGTTCAGAGAAGAGCAGACTCTGAGTCCACGAATCCGGATCCAAGACAAAACGATCATATAAATAATTCATAATACAAAATAAATACAGGAAGTAAATCGAGAAATACGATCAGAAAATACGAATACGCAACTAGGTACGTATTCTGGGAGCGGGGTGTTACATTCCATCCACCTTACAAAAAATTGTGTCCTCGCAATTTCGATAAGGGGTAAAATCAGCTATTTGTGGCTCACTAGTTGTACACGTATATACTCAAGTTTTAATGAAAACTAACATCTAAACATGTAATCAAAATATGAAGTGCAAAGATCAAAACAAAAACTCATATGATCATTATGGTAAATGCACATGTCTTAGATTTATGATATACACAATAGCTAAACAAATGTGAGAACACAAAAGTATAGGTCCATATAAACATAGGTGTGTCTCAAAATTACTACACATTTACATCACTAATCTAATTATCATGGCATTTAACATAGTAATCAAGACATGCTAAAAATCAATGACATGAAAAGCATGCAAACATAAATGGGAGTTAGAGATTATTACCAAAAACTAAATGACAACTCACTTAGTCTAACCAAAGAGTGTAGCCGAATTCCCAGTGAAGGGCTCTGAACTAACTCCTCTTGATTCCTCCGAATAAGAGTTGAGGTGCTATATGAAGCTCACTTGGTTTACACAAGTATGACACACACAAACAATAATACAAAGCATATAAGTATGAATTAGCAATATGAATGATGCAAGGTACACTATAAAAGAGAGAGAGTGAGAGAAAGTGGATCAAACGCAAACACACGGATATGTTTTGAGGTTCGAGCACACAGCTCTACGTCCCCGCTTTCACACAGAAGGATTTTCACTATCTCATCCACATAGGACTTCCCACACAGGGAATCTCAACTGAGGATTTTGGGCAAATACAATTTGGGAGTACACAACTCCTCTCTCTAACAATTACAATCTCTACATTTAGAGAAAAGGCACAAACCAAATCAACCTTACAAATGAGGGATAGGCACAAAGCCAAACAACCACCTCTCACTAGAGGGTCTCGGTACTTAGCCAAACAAAAATTCACCTCTCACTAGAGAGATTAGACTCAAAGCCACACAAACACAATCACCTCACACTTGAGGGATTCCAACACAACTTCCACAATCACCTCTACACAAGAGGGATACCAACAACAAGGAAATGAGGTTACAACATAAGGTGATCACAAAGACCACAAACCAAATCTTTTCTCACTAAATAAGATCCTAATAGATAGGACAGTTAGATAAGCTCAAGTGTGAGAAATAAAAGTGTTTGGAAACAACAAAGAAAAACACTTGGAAAAATCACAAGATAGATGTGGAAATAAAGATCAAAAACCAATTCCCAAATACTTTCTTTTTCTTTGAATTTTCCAACACTTTAAAACAAATAAAGATTGATCTTTTAAATCCAAAAACTCTTTTGAAAACTTGCTGTTAAACACTTGTAAAGGTGAGAAAAATTACTTTCTAAAAACTTGTTCAAATCTGACCGTTGGCAGCAAGAAAGGGCTGAAATGCCCTTCCGGTCGACTGGGCGGTCGACCGGCCAATGGTCATATTTTTGACCATTGAGCCCTCCGGTCGACCGAGACTGGATACAGAGAGCAGAGCTCTCTGCCGGTCGATCGTCCCGGTCGATCGGGGCCATTTCCAGAAGAGCAGAGCTCTCTGGACGGTCGATCGACCTGGTCGATCGGCACACCACCTCAAGCTAGCTTGCACGCTTGTGCACGTCAGTCGACCGCACCGGTCGACTTCCAGTCGACCTGCAGACAGCCAGTCCGGCTAATTTGGGATTGAAAACTTGGGTTTTTATCTTCTATTAAATCTCATAAAAACACATAAATTAGTTCTTATTATATCTTTGAAATACAAATATATGTGACAAAAATTCAACACATATTTCAAACTATTTGAACCATTTTTGAGAGATGAAAAATTTGTCTTAAACCAAAAGCTGTATTTTTCAAAACTTGGATTTTGAAATGGAAATCCGATTTTTCAAAAACACATGTAAATACAAAAGCATGATATTGAAACAACTTTAAAGCATATTGTATATGGATAAAATTTAATATACATGAAAGGTATTATATCTATATTTTTGACATTAAATCTAAAAATAAGTTTTGTCTAAATGCAAAACTCCAAATACATGAAGAGGCTTATCAAAATAAGTTTTTCTAAATAGATGAAGCATAGATGCATATAGATCAAATCTAATATACATTAAACTATGTAAACTTGTTTTGATTCTATCTATTCATGAAAACCAAGATCGGTTAAACTGAAAAACAAAACTAAAATATGAAACTTAAAACAAGTGTGTGTATTGTAGACTTGAGCGTATCACACTATCTACCTTTACAATGATCTAAACTAAATCTTAACTAAACACAAACCGAAGCCTTTTTGTAGAACTCCGTCTCCAAGTCGACTCAATTCATACGTGATCCCTCGAGCTTGACTCCAACCGAGTGCTAGATGTGAACTTGACGCTAGAGCTCTTGAATCACCATGTGAAAGCTCCAAAACACCTTTGTTGAAGCTAATCACCTACTAATATCTCGATCAAATATCTGAAGCTAAATATCACAAGATTATTAGTAAACTATAACTACATGAGTTAATCATCATCAAAACTAGAGTGACGGGCCTTTGAACCAACAAACACTACACCTATGAAAGTGGTATTTTCAGTTTTTCCAAACGAAACTGAAATTCTCATGGAGCTAAGTTAACATCACACCTCTAACTCACATCCTTATTAAGTTAATATCAAATCTCTGACAAGATTTAATCCAACCTGTTAAGTTATTATCACACCTCTAACAGTAAAAATTCTCCTAGATCCCTAACGGGTTTGGACTTGCCTGTTATTCTCGTCAATAAAATTGCAAGTCTACTTAAAATCACTGTTAGGATGATATCATACCTTTAACAATGTTTTTCATCAATCCCCAACTGAGTCTTAATCATGTAAATACTAAACATCTGATGAATGCTCAGTCATAATCCTCCGTGGGGGTGAAAACTTCACTTGTCATTCTCTTCCGTGGACTGGCAAGTCCACAGAAACCATCCCACTCCTGTTAATTTAATATCATACCTCTGACAGTAATCTTAAATTCTTTAAATAGAATTTTCAACTTTGAATTGCTAAGTTAAATATCACATCTCTAGCAAATCAAAAGAAATCACTTCTATTTGTCTGATTTTCAATACAAAGAGGAAGCCAAGACATATACGAAGACAGGAAAAAGTGTCACTTTTATTGATGTTCAAACATATGAAAGTGATATAAGGCTCTCTCTTATATAATAAGATTGAGTGTTACAACAAAGGAGTACAAAGAAGTCCCTCTTACTTAGTGAAAGGTTGCATTCACTCCTCAAAACATTAAAGATACACGAAGTTCGTCCTCTTGACTGCGGCCAGGAATAGTGGATTAACTTCCTCTCCTCTTGAGAACAATGGTGTTTCTTGAGGTCAAAATGCAGGGGAGCTTTCTGATTCCACCCGACCAACTGGTGCGAAGATCTTCACAAAGCCGTAATCCTTCGCTTAATGGGAAGTTCTACCACCAGAAAGTCATCCAACAAACATGGGTTTTTCATTACTGTCACTTCTTTGGGTAAGATTGGTGAAGGGAGGATCCAAGACCTTACTAGTAACGTCCTTTTTGCTGTGACCTTCAAAGACGTCATACCCACTGTGACCATGAAGAACCCGAGGTATTACTAGTGCGTCATGTCCAATAAGGTTTTGATGTGTATCAGTAACTGAGCAGATCCTCCTCGCCCTAAGCTCTGACTTCCCAAGTACTCGCCAATTAAACAAGCTGGCTGGTCTAAATATTCTCCCATGAATCCTGTAAAGATGCTAGAACTGGCACATCGATATGGCCAGAACCTGCAAGAAACAAAAACTCAAAGGTTAAAATTTTGCAAAGACAGAAACAGAAAGTCAGAAGCACAAACGCGAGACTGAAGTCATGAACTCCAGACGCAGATTTAACGGACACAGGGATAGAAAATATGGATCCAAATGCAGTCTGGTGTTAGGCTCGCGTCTGATATGTTAGACGCGAGGCATAAACCAAAGACGCAGATGCGGGTCTTAAAAACCGCCTGAGGTAACTTCAAGATGCAGAGTTCATCACACTCGCGTCTGAGATGTAGGGCTTGTCACATTCGCGTTCAGAGGTCTCAAAAGAGCAGACTTAAAATTCTCTAAGTCAAGAACCCTAAACGTGAGCTTCATATACAAAACTTGCATTTCAAGGCCCAAATGCAGAGTTCACCACACTCACGTCTGAAAAACTTGAGACTTAGACTTTAAAGTTAATAAGCTCATATTTCATTAAGTAATGTGAAAGGCGCGTTTGCAGAGCAGGGACGCATGAATCCCAAGAAAAAGATTTCAGAAAGAGATCAAGAGATTGAGTCTCTTCATGAAGGGGAATGAAAAAAACTTCAGAGAGACCAAGCCTTATCACGGCAAAAGCTAGTTCCTTCCCGAAGAAGAATTCTCTAGAAGTTGGACTTCATTTATCAAGGCACGGCCGTGAAAGCACTTAAAACAATACTTTTTAATCTTGAAATCACTTAACAGTGATAATCTTCGAAGAAGATTGAAAGAAAACATGGAAGCTTTGGTTCTTTTTGTTCTTCAGAACACATGCCCTTGAAAGGAAGGTGGACAATCAAGACGGAGTTCTTCAGAGCATATGCCCGCGAAGAGAAACAGTCAAGATGAATGACTGTTAAGAGGCTATGGCCTATTTATAGGCTCACTAAAATGGCCTGTAATTAGCATTAAAATTAAAGCCATTCTTAAAGGCTGAAACTAACAACCTTAATTACGACGCAAATATCAAGTCCAGTCTGGATGAAACACGTGGATTTTTGCTCTAGGAAAACCCAAAGATGCGCTTCCCTAGCTGTCAAATGCCGATATGTCATTGAAAAGACCCAACGAGATCTTCAAGACTGATTGCATGTGACGCTTCAAAAGCTACGTCCTGAAGTCCGAGTCCTTTCACAAGCCTGAAGGCCGCGTCCCCTTTATCAAATTGAAGAACACAGGTCTGTGTTTCTCTCAACAATTCAAATCTGTGTCCCCTCAATGAGCCAAAGCCGCATCCTCACAAAGAGTCAGAGTCGCGCCTCCCTCAACAATTCAGAGTCGCGTCCTGAAGTCTGTGTCCATTCATAAGCCTGAAGGTCGCGTCCCCTTTATCAAATTGAAAAATGTAGGTTTGCATTTCTCTCAACAATTCAGAGCCGTTTTCTCTCGAAGACCCAGAGCCACGTCCTCTCAATGAATCAGAGCTGCATTTCTCTTGATAAATCATAGCCGCGTCTCCACTACGAATGAGGGCTGTGTATCATTCGTAAACTCAGTGCTGCCTGAGTTTCTTCTCTATCATTCATGGTCGCGACTGCGTTTCCACAATAGTCAAGGATTGCGACTATGAAAGCTGAGTTCTTTTAGCAACAAAGAGTCCATCTGATTCTCATAGACATAGAAAAAATAAAGACGAGATAAGAATTTGATAACTTTTATTATTTGATAAAAAAATGATAAAAGTAATACAAACACTCTCTTATTTGATAAGTGGAGTGTTATGAAAAATGGGAAAATATGAAAAGGGAAGAAGGCTAATAATCTTGTTCCGCCAAAGAATAGATCCGTTTCCCCAGAGACGCTGCATCTCATGCTGGCGTGCCTTCTCGACTTCCGCCCAAGCTTGACCCGAAACTCTTCCTCTGATAAGAATCTCTTCGTAACCAGCTGTATCTGAAGAGACACCAACCTGGAGGAATGAGCATCAAGATCTTCTTGGACCAGCTTCTTGGCAGCTTCCAACTCTTTTAGCCTTTTTCTGGCAACAACAAGCTTCTGCTCATTGACTTGAATCAAGGCTTGCGCCTTAGCAATACCTGCCTGAGCAGTGGTAATGACTTGCTTTGCACTCTTGGTGACGACCTCAAATTCCTTCGAATCGTCAACCAAGCTTTGGTAGTTGGCTTGAAAGTTGTGGAGATGACGAGCCTCTTCAGCCATCTGCTCCTCCATCTCTTTTCCCTCGTGTTTTTTAGCGGCGAGGAGCTTACTCAGTATCGACCGAGCCTCGTCCATCGGGCTAACCTTTTCCAGGGTCCTTAGTTCCCTCAGGCATATGCCCAGTTGTTCAACCAGTGTCAGATACGCCCTAGCTTGCTCCGGGCTTCCAGTATGACGGATGTTTTCGATTTGATTCTCAAGAAGCATCTGAGCAAACTCAAAGGAACTTCGCCCAGAAAGGACCAACTCAATGCAAAACTTCATGGAGGTGAAAAATTGTTGCTAATTCTTCCATGATGTCGGTGGCTGGAGATAACCCTACTGATGCACTCCCAGATCATCTTTCTATGATAGTACGGGTAGTATCCACAGAGATGAGAGCCAACTCAACTTGTGCAGGGATGAGGCCGACAACAGGCTCTTCCAACGCTGAGGCCATGGCCAACACCTCCAGAATGGTTATTGTAGTGGTCTCCGTAGCAACAGGGGCATCAACAAACCCCACGGCGCTGGGTTCACCGGCCGAAGTTTGAATTGCGTTGTCCTCTGCGTCGATGCTCGCCACGGGATCCTCTACTTGAGCTACCCTAGTACTCTCTACAACCATGACATCAATGTCAGCAATAATAATGAAACAAGAAAGTGTACAACACATCTTTATTCTCTTACCAAGTCGAGGATCTGAAGATGGCAAGTCTTTGGACAAGTCACTTAGGGATGAGGGTTCATCGATCTCAGTGGTTACACCCTCACGAGGCATCCCGGTAGCAGGAACTTCATGGTCCTCTTGCTGGGCCAGCTCTTGGTTCATCTCCTCAACATGAGAAGAAGTTATGGCTTCGCTACCGGTAGCCACCCCTGTAAAAGAAATTCAAAGGAAATGTTAAAACATTTTCCCAACTTGAAGAAACAATTAAGGAGGATAGAAGAAATACCCTCAGTGGCAGCAATCTCTTCTGACGGCGGAACCATTGCAGGGACATAAACCTGCATCTTTTCCTCCAAAACATGTGAGAATTTGCTGGTATCAGGAAGAGTGGGTTCATTACCGAAGTCGACTTCTTCGCCAGAATAATATTCATGCTCCTCAGACGACGAAGACGATAATTGGACCCAAGAAGTCTCAGTGATTGGGGCTTTACCACTGAGAATCCCGATGGTGGGCTTCAGCTCCATAACCCGGGAGATAGGCATCAATACATTGGGAGAACCCGGTTGTTGCACCTCCGCCTCTCTCTTGAGCTGAAGAAGTTCCAGGCTGAGTTGAAACTCCTGAAATCTCAACCTTAACCCTCTCTACCACTTCTTCAGGCCGTTCAACCCCTTCGGCCATAGTGGATTCGCCTGCAGGCTCTCCCTCTGTCAGGATTGCAGGACCTCTGCTGTGCAACCATCGGGGACGAAGGGTTGGAGCTGCCTCTTCTTCTTCTTCTTTCTCCTTCTGCTCCTCAGCACCAGGAGGAATTACTTCAGGCATCTGGGCTAAAGCTTCAACCTCAGGTCATTTCTTAGCTTTCTTCGGGCTGGGCTCGCCTAGGGAAGTGGAGGCATCAGGATGTTTGGACACAACTTGCCAAATCCTTCTGGTGGGTTGCTCCTCGATTGCCACTCCCTGAGGCTCTGGCTCCGCAGCTGCTATCCCAGTTCAGCTGGCCTCCCTCCTGGACTCCCTCCCTGCCTCCTTCTCTGCCTCCTGATACCCGGTCATCTGCCATATCCGGCAACCCTTGGACCCCACCTTGGCTTTGTACGTGGATTTGATGCCCTTGATACACGAAGTATTATTCCAAACCCGGGCACCTGATTCGCCATGAAGTACCACGAACAAAAGCCAAAACTGGCATAAAAGTTGGGAGTCTTGTGAGGAAGGGTAAAGATAGCTCCAGTTCCTTCCGCTACGTTGTAATACCAAGCCCAGGCTCCTTCAAATAGATTATCACTGAAGCGAAGGCTTCGATTTGGGTTGCCAATGAACAGCTGGTCGTAACCAAACTGTCGGGCAAACCGGCAAGGCATATAAGGCTTCAACGTGCATGAATTTCCTTGCCGAAACACCAAGTACCCGGGCCGGATGTTGATCAACCATCAAAATACGCCGGAGGATAACCGAGTGAAGTCATTCGGGCCAACAAGATCTGCAAATTTATCCCCGTAAGTCGCATCCTGAATCTCAGGGAAACACCTGTCCAATTGGTAATTGTTCCCGTTCAGGATCGTCTTCCAGATGAAGAACATATAATAGTGCAGCCAGCCTGAATTCTCCAATCGCTGCGCGTAAGGTGTGAAACCCTCGGAGCCAGAAACCGCCATCATCAGCGAGGGGTAGTGCATAATGTACCAGGCCATTAGGTATGTATATGGGAGCTCAACCTTAGGGCTGGAGTCTTGACCAAGGGACAACCGTTAGAATCCGTGAGGGGGTGGCCCTCTGCGTCCACAATTGCTTCCACTTGGTAGAAGCTCTTTGCTAATGCGCCTAGCCTGCTCTGGATCCCGACCACCAACATTGGAAGGAGGGCGGTAGGGTTCCTGTGGGCAAGCAGGACCGTCGGGTATACCACATCGGCGACGATCACCTCATGCAGCAGCGTTGGCACTACACATCGCTTTAGCCATAACATGAGAAAACCCGCCAACAGAGCCCGATCAGACATTGAAATTCTGGCTTGACGTTGGAAGCTCTCGAAGACCATGTCTGGTTTGAAAGTGTCTTCATTGGACTCGGTGGTATAGGAACTGGTGGAGGCATTGATTCTTTCAAAAATTTCCTCATCAGCGCTGGGAGCTAGCCGGGACATCGAGGTAGCCTTGTTGACCCGGGGAACAGATAAGTCGCCCATGATATCTGCTTGATTCCCCCGCTCCTCCATCCGGTTAACTGCTCGTAAATGTGAAGGAGGTACATTGATTAGTCTCTAATTTTGCATAATTTTCATTACATTCTCATATTTATTTGATGTAAAATTCTGCTAATAAAGCTTTACTTGCTTAATCCTAGGTCCATGGTATGCAAATGAAGAAGAAGACCCTAAACCACCATTTAATGGGGGATTAAAGGCCTACCAAATAGCCATTGACTTTAGGGAGGAGATTTTATCAGCATAGGGCATCAAATCACGAATCCAGGAAATCCACCTGACAGAAGATAGACGGGACAGCACCCAGCAGGAAGCCAGGCACGCGCCACCCCAGCATTGCCGCGGAAATGCTGCCTGGGCCGTATTCCCGCGGCAATACGGGCGCGCGCACGCCCAGGCTTTGGGCCAGGGGTTGCCCCTGGCCCCCTTTCCCCTGGTGCCTATAAATACCCCCCAAGGGTCTTTTGTTGGGAGAAATCTAGAGAATAGAGTTGTATTTGTTACTTTGTTGTTAGGAATTATAGTTGTTGTTTTTTTCTTCTTCTAAGTTTTAGTTTTAGCCATTAGAGTGAAAGAGAGAGAGTGTGTACAAGTTGTATTTGAAGGTGACAAGCTAATACAAGTAAACTACTTCTCTTTCTTCTTTCCATTTTCTTGTGTTTTTCATTTGATTCTACATTCTTGTTTTAGTGTAACTCCTTCTCTTTACCTCTTCTCTTTTGTTGTTTCTTTTCTTAAGTATGACTAACTAACTCTCCCATTGCATGGCTAACTAACTACTAACCCACTAATCTCCAACACTTGATTGATAAACTCAAATGAGTCAATAGTGTCAAATAAGCCTTGTGCAAATGTGAGCTATGATATCTTAAGACGAGGGTTCTAACTCTAACTTAAATACAAGTATTCGTTGTCTTATATTTCATACTTAATGAGTTTTTGATGATCTATAGATTGTATCCTTTACTTATTTTTGTAAGTTAGAGATTTTCTTTTTTACTTTACCGATACCATTAGTGCACTTGTGTCTTCCCTTATTCTCACCTTCTATTGGATCTTGATAAGGGAATGTCCAAGTTTTTACCATGAAAAGCTAAGTTAAAGGAAGGACTTTCATTCGTTCCCAACGTGAATAGTTCCTATGCATAAAGATTCTAATTGCCTATGATCCATCGTAAGGCTAGATCTTCAAGAAGTTAGGGATTAGTGGAAGTACTTAGTAGAAAGTTAACCATGCGCTTTTACCATTAAGAAAAATCCACTTTTACAAACAAGCAAACCAATTCAAACTATTCTTGAAACAAACTTTTTTTCATTTTCAAATTCTTTATTCGAAACAAAGAACCTTCTCTTTCTTGAATAAGAAGCCGTATCAAGCTTCCATCGCTCTCCCTCCTTGTGAATACGACACGTAGAGCCACTTTGCTACTACGAAAGAATCGCAAAAGCAGTAAACATCGATCGACACTCTTTTTACTTATTCTTGTGCTTGCTTTTTGCCGATCAAATTTTGGCGCCATTGCCGGGGAGGGAACGACTTTATTGTTCAATACTAAAGATTGTTCTTTATTTTTGTGTGTACGAGAAGTACCAAGGAGCTCACTATCACGGGAAGCGAAAGAGGTGGCCAAGGACGTTGCACGAGGTTTCATTTGACCTCAGAAAAATTCGTGTAAAAGCGAGTTTTTCCGATTAAAGTACTAACAAACTCGTTTGCAGGGTTGCCGAAAGCTGCTGAAATTGCTTTCTAAATTTTTTTAGTTCCATTGAATGCTTCAACTTATACAAGTGTAATAAACTTAACAGAAATCCACTTGTTGCTTAATTAAAATTTGGATTAGAATTTTGCATTTAGGGCACGTGTCTATTTCAATTCATTTCAATTTCTGTTGAAGAGTGCTGGAGAAAAGGTACGAGTGCATTCATATAGAATAGGACCAACCTTTTGGAGTGATTTATCGCTTTGAGTGTTACCTTATTGTGAATAAACTGTACACTTGTACAATTAATATTAAGGGAAAAATCCCAAATAAGCAAGATAAGGTGGGGATTTCATCACCCTTCCTTAGCCCAAAAACTATCTCCAAGTGCACTCACATAACCCAAGCCTTAACTAAAAATTGATAGACGTTGGCCCTAGAGATATCTCAGACTCACTAAGAGATTAACCGCGGTTCAAAATTGCAAGAACTATACTCCTGCAAAATCAGTGTCTAAAGAAAGTAGATTGAGAGGCAAAGCCTTGAAAGCTCCGTGGTTTGGTGTAATTAAGGCCCGTGGCTCACGCCCGGATACCTCGGACCAAAGGCCGATTATCTTGTAGTCGAGTTCCTGCAACAACCTCCCCTGGAGAATCGACCAGTTAGGAGTCGTCTAGGCCCAGGTACCTTAGACTAAGGCATTGTGGTTATTTTTCTTTCTTTTGTTTGTTATTTTATTCTTTTCGATTGTTTGTTATTATTACATTGTTTGTGGTGTGCTGCATGCAAGAATGGGTAAGAGATCCTGTATCTTCCAGATTAACCAGAAACACTTCCTTACCCTTGCATCCAGAACTTGTGATGGCGTCACTTCAGGACAGGTTTTACCCGATCAGAACTTCATTACCATCTTGTATAAAACTGCCTGAGGTAGATGAAAATAATTTTGAACTAATGCCTCAATTCATCAACATTCTCCGAAAGTTTCATGGTCTAGAATCGGAGGACGCATACATCTTTGTTAGGGAATTTGAAGAAGTGTGCCTCATGATGCGTATTCCCCAGCTAGGAGACGATGCCGTTAGGTTATGTTTTATTACATTTTCCCGAAAGGACCTAGCGAAGAAATGGTTGTACAGTTTGGCGGTAGATTCTATCACGACGTGGGATGATTTCATCAAGGCCTTCTTAAGAAATTCTACCCAATTCACAAAACTGCCCTCATTAGAAAAAATATCATGCAATTCAGGCAAGAACCGAGTGAGCAATTTTGGAGATACTTGAGCGATTCAAAGATCTCCTAGCTCAGTGCCCTTATCATGGTGTGGAGAAATGGCGTCAGTACTAGATTCTCTACGATGGCTTAGATTATCAAACAAAAACCCTTTTAGAAACCATGTGTCAGGGAGGGTCTTGCAAAAGGATGAGAATCAGGTTGGGACTTATTTGAGGATTTAGCTGAGAAAACCCTGCAATGGGAGCCAGCCTCAGAAAAATCAAGGAATTCACAATCTATAACTTCAAGAGGAGGGCTCCTATCTCTAGAATCATCCATAGCTGCAGAAGCCAAGATTGCAATCCTAATGAGGAGAATAGAGGCTCTAGAAATAAGAGAGCCAGCCAATGTCAACTAAATCAACCCACCACCAATTCACAATCCGGGTTGTTCATACTGTCAGGCACCAAACTATATCTTTGAAGAGTGTCCCATTTTTCATACAAAGCAAATGCCACCAGAACACTTGAACGCGGCCTACTCACGGCTGCCGCCTAATCCCTACTCGCAAACATATAATCCAGGTTGGAGAAATCACCTAAATTTCTCCTGGGCCCAGAACGATCCTCCTAGGCCTAATTTCTCCAACAATTTTCACCATCCAGTTCCTCCACCAAATTTTCCCAGTCAAGCTCCATCTTCCACCTTTCAAAGTTCACCAATGGAAAAGAAATTCAGTAAGTTGGAGGAGAGCATGAAAGCTTTTATAAAGTCCCAAACCGCTTTTATGTAAAATCAGGGACAAATGCTGAACAACCATTCACAGGCTATATCGACATTGGAAATGTAGATGAGCCAATTAGCTAGCTCCCTAAGTGAAGGACTAAAGGGTACTTTACCTAGTCAGCCACTAGTTAACCCAAAAAACTCCAATCAAGCATATGAAATTCAAGATCCGTTGATCAACCAGTGCAATGTTGTTCACACACTTCGATCTGGAAAGAAGGTAGACAACCAAGTTTACCAATGGAAAAATCCTGTTCATACTGATTCTACTCCAGCCTCCACCTCTGCTAGTTACTCCCAATCTGCTCCTCAAACATCTAACGAGGACAAAACTGCTGAACAAGTTCATAAGCCTGTAGCACCCTTTCCCAATAGGCTTAGGAACAACAATAAGAATATGCACATAGAAAAGATGCTTGAGATGTTTAACCAGGTCAAACTGAATGTGCCTCTTCTTGACGCTATCCAACAAGTCCCAGCTTATGCCAAATTTCTTAAGGATATGTGTATGAAGAAGAGAAAGACAAATATGCCCAAGAAAGTGTTCTTGGCAACCAATATAACAAAATTATGTCTGGTCCCATTCCAGTGAAATACAAGGATCTCAGATGTCCCACAATTTCCTACACCATAGGAAAATAGAAATTAGCCGAGCACTCCTTGTCCTGGGAGCAAGTATCAACTTGCTACCTCTCTCAGTATACCAACAACTTGGGTTAGGCGAGCTAAGTTTAACTTGAGTCACCATTCAGCTAGCTGACCGAGCTGTGAAAATCTCGAAGGGGAAAATCACAGATGTCCGTATCCGGGTTGGAGATTTCATCTACCCCGTTGACTTCATTGTGCTTGAGACCCAACCTGTGTCCAATCTAAGGTCTCAAACTCCAGTCATCTTAGGGCACCCATTCCTTGCTACAGCCAATGCCATAATCAACTGTAGGAACGGGTCCATGCGATTAACTTTTGGAGACATGACGAAGGAAGTCAATGTCTTCAATCTTGGAAGACAACCCAGGGATATCAATGACCAGACTTTTGAGGTCAATTCCACTGAAAATCTGACCAGTGAGCATGAGAAAAGCATGGAGATAGAAGCAGAGTTTGATCTAGAAGCTGAGGATTTTAATCTAGACCAGATCGTAGATTCAGCAGTGGATTGGGCGTCAAGCCCAAGTGTACCTCATCATAGGATTGAAAGTTCAGAGATTGCCTCCAATGAAGCAACACCTTCCCTAGAGCTAAAAGCCTTACCTGCACACCTCAAGTACGCCTACCAGGCGGAAGAGAAACCCTGCCAGTCATCATAGCATCCCACTTGACTGAGCAATAAGAGGAAAGCTTGATGTCTATTCTGAAGAGACATAGGGAAGCCATTGGATGGACGATGAAGGATATCAAAGGGATAAGTCCAGCCATAGTGCAACATAGAATCCATTTAATCGATGAAGCAACCCCCAGGAGGGACCCACAATGCAGGCTTAACCAACTCATACAAGAGGCAGTTAAAGTGAAAATTGTGAAACTACTAGACAATGGGATCATTTATTCAATTTCTGATAGCCAATGGGTTAGCCCTGTTCATGCGGTCCCAAAGAAAGCTGGCTTTACAGTAGTTAAAAATGAGCACAAGAAGTTGGTACAAACAAGACTGCCTACCAAGGTTCGTGTTTGTATCGACTACAGGAAGTTGAATGCAGCTACCCGTAAAGACCACTTCCCGCTGCCCTTCATCGACCAAATACTTGAACGCCTGGCTGGACACGAGTACTATTGCTTCGTAGATGGGTACTCGGGATACAATCAAATCCCCATTGTTGCAGAAGACCAAGAAAAGACCACGTTCACCTGTCGGTTTGGAACCTTTGCTTACTGACATATGCCCTTTGGATTATGCAATGCTCCCGCGACATTCCAACGGTGCATGCTTAATCTCTTCTCCGACATGGTAGAACGTATTCTTGAGATTTTTATGGATGACTTCTCCATCTACGGAGATTCATTTGATCAGTGTCTTCATCACCTAGAGTTAGTTCTGTAGTGATGCAAGGAGAAGAATCTAACTCTAAACTGGGAGAAATGTCACTTCATGGTGAGACAGGGGATTGTCTTAGGCCATGAGATTTCTAGGAGCGGCATTGAAGTGGACAAGGCTAAAGTAGAAGTGATTGCTAAGCTTCCTCCACCCAAAAGCATCAAGGATATTAGATCCTTTCTAGGGCATGCTGGGTTCTACCGACGGTTCACTAAGAATTTTAGCAAAATCGCTAGGCCCTTCACCAACCTGCTCGCTAAGGACGTACCCTTTGATTTCAATGATGAATGTTTCAAGTCATGGGGGAAGTTTAAGCAAGAACTTATTTTTGCGCCTATTATTTCTGCTCCTAACTGGGCCCAACCGTTTGAAATCATGTACGACGCCTCTGATTTTGATATTGGCACTATTCTAGGACAGCGCACCGACAATAGGCAGCACGTGATTTACTACTCGAGTAGAATCTTGAATGACGCCCACCAGAATTATATAACGACTGAGAAGGAATTCTTGGCTGTTGTCTTTGCGTTAGAGAAGTTCTGGCCTACTTGTTAGGCTCAAAGACGGTGATTTTTACAGATCACTTGGCTCTGAAATACCTCATGACCAAGAAGGAAGCAAAACCCCGATTGATTCGGTGGATCCTTTTGCTTCAAGAATTTGACCTAGAAATTTGGGATAAAAGAGGTATAGAAAATGTGGTTGCTGATCATTTGTCACGAATTTCGAACGCACCGATCATACAAGCTCAGATCAACGAGGATTCCCCAGACGAGCACATCCTGGCCATTTTTAAGGAACCCTGGTATGCGGACATAGTCAATTACCTGGCCACTGGACAATTACCCGCAGACTGGACAAAGCAAGACTAATATCGCTTCTTTGCCCAAGTACGGTATTTCTTCTGGGAAGAGCCGTATCTTTTTAAGTATTGTCCCGACCAGATTCGATAATGCATACCAGAAGAGGAATAGAGGAGTGTACTCAGCTTTTGTCATGACCTTGCATGCAGAGAACACTTCGGTCCCCGCAAGACTGCAGAGAAGATTCTACAAAGTGGGTTTTACTGGCCCACTTTCTTCAAAGACTCATACCATTTTCGCAAGTCATGCGCAAATTGTCAGAAGATTGAGAAAATTTCAAGAAGAGACATGATGCCCCTGAACCCGATCCTGGAAGTTGAAATTTTTGATGTTTAGGGTATCGACTTCATGGGACCATTCCCTAATTCCTTCGGCAACCAGTTCATTTGGTTGCTGTCGATTACGTCTCTAAATGGGTAGAAGTTGTGCCAACAAAGACCAATGACAATAAAGTGGTTGTCAAATTTCTCAAAGAGAACATCTTCTCCCGATTTGGCACCCCCAGAGCGATAATTAGTGATAATGGATCACATTTTTGCAATAGAGTTTTTGAAGCTCTTATGCGAAAATATTCCGTCAATCACAAGTTATCTACTCCGTATCACCCCCACACGAATGGTCAGGTCAAAGTCATCAATCGACAAATCAAGCTCATTTTAGAAAAAACTGTTGGACAAAACCGAAAGGATTGGTCGGTTAAACTCAACGATGCATTGTGGGCTTACCGCACTGCTTTTAAGACAGTTCTGGGGATGTCTCCTTATAGAATTGTATTTGGAAAAGCCTGTCATCTACCAGTCGAGTTAGAACACCGTGCCCTTGGGCCATTAAACAACTCAATTTTGATCTAAGTAAGGCCGGTGAGCTAAGGAGACTGCAGATCTCAGAATTAGAGGAGATACAGAATGAAGCCTATGAGAATGCTCAGATCACCAAAAGCAGGACTAAACTTTTTCATGATCACATTATAACCCGAAAAAACTTTGCCCCGGGCGACAAGGTTATGTTGTATAACTCTAGACTTCATATTTTCACGGGGAAGCTGAAGACTCGTTGGTCTGGACCGTTCATTGTGCGCACCATTTTCCCACACGGTGCTGTGATTATTGTAGACCCTAAGAACAATGGAATTCAAAGTGAACGGGCAAAGACTGAAGCCCTTCTTGATCACTGAACCTATGACTCCGAATAATAGTGTGCTGACTCTTTTTGCCCTGTCATACACCTAACCACAACAATTAAAAAAAATTTCTTATTGTTTATATGCTTACCCCTTCTACATTTTTTTTGCCTATTCGTACTTGGCCGGCCCGGGTCAATGAAGACGGTAACATCCTTCTTCACCCTATTTATCGCATTTGCATTTACATAACGTTCATTGAGGATAATGCATTAGATAAGTGGGTGGGGGGTGCTAACACTTTTTCTTTCTTCTTTCATAAAAAAAAAATCTCCAGATCCAAAAGAAATTTCTCTCCAGATTGAAAAGAAATTTCATACTCTTTATAAAAATACCAAAAGATTATAAGAATTAAGGGAACCTTATTAATGAATCTTTATTTTTGCCTAAATAAACAAGAAAGATTGGTTTGACTAAAAAGTTATAAGGGATAAGAAAAATAACTCATACCTTTTATTTAGCCTTAGTAGAATATGTATAAACCACACACACATGCTTAGGATTTAGAGACACAACTCTGAAAAAAAATGCTGGATAATTGTGCCTCAAGAAGCATGATTACTCACGCCAAAAAAAAATCAATATATAATATATAAGTAAATCTTGATTTCGTGGCCTACTCTATTTGCATATTTGACCCGAGGGGTGTTTTTCCACCTGATGCCCTAAAACCATCTGGTTTAGGAGTCATCGGTTTGATATGTGTTACATGAGTAAAGTAGAAAGCCTAATGAAATCAAGAATAATAAATAAATATTACTAATATTAAATGATATTCAAAGTTGAGTTGAAAAATTTCAAGCATCAAACTTACACATTATGCATATCTATCTAAAGCAAAATAACAGAATGAGTTAGAAGTATAAGATTCTTTCTAAATTTAAAGAAAAACCATAATTTCTTCTTTTATAAAGGCTAAAGTATAGGAGGACTTATGAGGGTTGAACCTAATTCTTACACCATTCAGTCATTTTTACTTAGATGATTGAAAGTTCTTTTTCTTGAAAGAGGTTTGCTAACACTTAAATATTCTTTCACTTAAGGGATTTTGTGGGTGCAATCCGCTGAAAACCCTCAGGACATAACACTCCTCCCCTAAGGGAAACTAAGAGGTTTAAAGGCTTGTTGCACATGCTCAGTGCAATCGCGTCACCTGCGAAACCGGTGTAATAATTTTCTTACTTTTGTTTTGCTCGAGCGAGTAAAAAGATAAGTGTGGGGGTGTGATTAGTCTCTAATTTTGCATAATTTTCATCACATTCTCATATTTATTTGATGTAAACTTCTGCTAATAAAGCTTTGCTTGCTTAATCCTAGGTCCATGGTGTGCAAATGAAGAAGAAGACCCTAAACCACCATTTAATGGGCGATTAAAGGCCTACCAAGTAGCTATTGACTTTAGGGAGGAGATTTTATCAGCACAGGGCATCAAATCACGAATTTAGGAGATCCACCTGACAGGAGACAGACGGGACGGCACCCAGCAGGAAGCCAGGCGCGCGCCGCCCCAGCATTGCCGCGGAAATGCGGCCCAGGCTGCGTTTCCGCGACAGTACGGGCGCACGCGCGCCCGGGCTTGGGCCTGGGGTTACCCCTGGCCCCTTTTCCCCTGGTGCCTATAAATACCCCCCAGGGGTCTTCAGTTGGGAGATATCCAGAGAATAGAGTTGTATTTGTTACTTTATTGTTAGGAATTGTAGTTGTTGTTTCTTTCTTCTTCTAAGTTTTAGTTTTAGCCATTAGAGTGAAAGAGAGAGAGTGTGTACAAGTTGTATTTGAAGGTGACAAGCTAATACAAGTAAACTACTTCTCTTTCTTCTTTCCATTTACCTGTGTTTTTCATTTGATTCTACATTCATGTTTTTGTGTAACTCCTTCTCTTTACCTCTTCTTTTTTGTTGCTTCTTTTCTTAAGCATGACTAACTAACTCTCCCATTGCATGGCTAACTAACTACTAACCCAGTAATCTTTTACACTTGATTGATAAACCCAATTGAGTCAATAGTGTCAAATAAGCCTTGTGCAAATGAGAGCTATGATATCTTAAGATAAGGGTTCTGACTCTAACTTACATACAAGTATTCGCTTTCTTATATTTCATGCTTAATGAGTTTTTGATGATCTATGGAGTGTATCCTTTATTTGTTTTTGTAAGTTAAAGATTTTCCTATTTACTTTACTGATACCATTAGTGCACTTGTGTCTTCCCTTATTCTCGCCTTCTATTGGATCTTGATAAGGGAATGTCTAAGTTTTTGCCGTGCAAAGCTAAGTTAAAGGTAGGACTTTCATTCATTCCCAACGTGAATAGTTCCTATGCATAAAGACTCTAATTGCCTATGATCCATCGTGAGGCTAGATCTTCAAGAAGTTAGGGATTAGTGGGAGCACTTAGTAGAAAGTTAGCCATGTGCTTTTACTATTAAGAAAAATCTACTTTTACAAACAAGCAAACCAATTCCAAACTGTTCTTGAAACAAACTTATTTTCATTTTCAAATTCTTTATTCGAAACAAAGAACTTTCTCTTTCTTGAACAAGAAGCCGCATCAAGCTTCCATCGCTCTCTTCTTGTGGATACGACTCGTAGAGCCACTTTGCTACTACGGAAGAATCACAAAAGCAGTAACATCGACCCACACTCTTTTTACTTATTCTTGTGCTTGCTTTTTGCCGATCATACATCACTTCCCAATATGTCTCGTACACTAGAGGGTCGCTCTTTTCAATAGATGCAACTCCTTGGTTAACAGGATGTACTCCTCATATGGGGCATCTCCAATCACCAGCCCTGAGACTTCATACATCTCATGAAGGGCGAGTCCCATTTCCCCAGGGAGTGAAGAAGGTGCAAGTCTCTAGATTATAATGCTTCAGGACAGCGTAAAAATGTTGGGTGCTCTGCGGGATGCGATATTGAATAGCCCTGACGGCCTCGTACAGCCCAGCCTGTAGCAGAAGGTTATAAAGTTCTGCCAGAACAAACCCCACCATTCTACACCACCAGTTCTTATCAGTAGAATGAACCCAGCTGGTGGCACAAAATTCAGAAGGAAAGTCACCCCTCACTTCCAGGAATTGTTTGATGAAGGTGGCTCCAAGCTGGGGGGTTTCTCCCGTCAGGTACTCGGTCCTGACCAAGCCAGGCTGCAACCCCAGCACACCCCTCCCATGCCTGATGGTGTAGGCTTCATGGACACCTATCTTGCCCAAAGAGACTCCAGAGTATGGCTTGACCAAATCCCAATCTATTATCAGACGCACAGATATGTGTTGCAGATAGGCCAGGGGATACATCCTCTCCATGTTCAGGAGGAAGAACTTTCTATCACCAATTTGGCGGAGCCATTTGTAGTTCCCGTCATATAAGGCAGCCTCATCCTCTTTAATTGTGTCACCAAAGAAGAAGTCAGGCTTCCTCAGCAGAGTGCGGGAATCCAACTCAAACCGGCCATTAGAAATGATCTCCCGAAGGGTCATCATACTGGCATTGCTGATCCTATTCTTTCACTCTTTTGACTTACCAGTAGTCACAAGAGCAGTCCTCTGGAAAACGAAGATCAGATTCGGATCAGTGCCACCTACATGTCCAAAGTGGCACTTCTTGGACAGAGGATTGGAGGAATATCGCACTGCAAAGAGGACAACACACAGTCAGAAATCTAAAAAAAATGACTAAAGTATTTGAAGCTCAAACGCAGAATTGAGTTTAGACGCGGAGATCAGTAAAATCCGCATCTAAACTCAAAAAACGCGAGACTTGAAGCCCGTGTTTTAAATTTCACAACTTAGAAATTTCTCAAAGTGTTGGACTCAGATGCGAGACTCAGTGAAGCCCGCATCCAGCCTCAGAAACGCGAGGCTCACATGAACTTCGCGTCTGGACTCCCCCACTTAGGAGAATTCTCTAATTGTCAGGATCAAACTCAAGGCTCAACGAAGCGTGCGTTCAACAAGCAGATACGGATTCAAGCTGATGAAGCGAAGACGCGGAGGTCATCAGACCCGCTTCTTGCCTACTAATGCAAGAGCCGCACTGACTATCAAAAATACAGACGTGAGCCTCACGTTGGTGGTTCAATTCAAAAAAGACTTAAGAGTTAAGATAACTCTTCAAAGTCTCTTAATTGTGGAAACCAGTTCAGATGGTCTTCTTACCTGAAATGAGGGCCTCCTGTGTGGAAGAGCCGTCTGTTGACTGAGATTTCCTGCACACAAAATATAGTATTTTAGTTTTAAGAATAGATGTGCAAGTTCTCAATTCTAATCCGCGGTAGCAGGGCTATGCGGGTCGTGATCCTCAGGGAGGGACTGCGATGGAAGCGTTAAGCAAGTTTCTCTAAAGTTTTTATTTTTATTAGTTAAGTTAGAAAGATAGCGGTATTTACAATGGTCGGAAAAAGAATATGGAGATGAGTTATGATTTAATCTACAAAAAGAAAAGAAAAGAAAAGAAAAGAAAAGAATACTTACTTGAGTTTGGTTGAAGAAAAACGTGAAAACCTTACATGTTCTACCTTACTTAGGAGGCGTTCCACGAATAGATCATAAACTCGAGCTCAATCCCTGTGCACATTATATCGTCAAGCGTATCAAGAACGAAGTGATGCATAGCTTGGAGGAGAACGTCTTCATGAACTATCGCTGGTTCTTACATAGCTTAGTTATACTTGCTTTTGGAATCCACTTGCATGTTCATCAACAACCACAAGAGATCACAGAGAAAAAGAAAGGAAAACAAAAAGAAAAATAAAATATAAGAACAATGAACAAAAGAAAAATAATTACCTTTATTGCTTTAATCAATGGTAGAGAAGAGAAGATACATCGGTGTCACGCTCAACATAAGCCCCTCTCTCTCTTGAAAATAAAAAGAAAAACCTAACTACAACCTAGAAGAAGACTAAAACCTAGCTTTTTGGCCCTTGGCTCGCCTCTGGACGATTTCTGTGTTGCATCTGCAGGGGTATTTATAGGAGTTGGAAGATGTAGAGTCCTAGTACAACTCTCCCAAAAAATCTTATCTCCAGATTTGTGGCACTTATCCATAGAAGTTCAAATCAAATCTGTCCTGCAATTTATTATCCTGTTGATCGCCGAAATTGGCTTATCTACGGACTGAATTGGAAAGTTTGATCAACATAAGAGTTGTAGGGCTTCAAGTCTTCTTTCTGGAGCATTTTGAATCATCGGATTTTCATATCTGTAGCAAAAGTTATGATCTGAATACTAAACATGTACAGTCTGAATCCGAATTTATCTTTAAACTCTTTCCTGCAAGCATTTAGGGTTGAATAGAAGTCTATCCTTCCCTCTTCTTTATATTTGCAACTTTGGCCCTTATGTATTTGCACTTTTGACATTTGGTATTTGCACTTTTACACCTGGGCTTGGACTTGGGCTTGGATATGGGCTTTTGGGCTTCATTAAGCTTTATTTCTTATAAAAATAAGAACTCGAGGCCTGCACACAATAAATAATAAAATATTAGTAAATGTGCAGAATTATATGAATAAATATGAAAATGTGATGGTAAATGTTATGATAAAAATGCACTTTTGACTACCAATCACACCCCCACACTTATCTTTTTGCTCGTCCTCGAGTAAAAACAAAGAAAAGAAAAAGAAAAGAAAAATTAATCTAACCTAACTCACTTTCGTAGGAATCACGATTGCACTTAGCACGTGCAACAAGCCGTTAAACCTCTAAGTTACCCTAGAGGACGAGTGTTGTCTCGTGAGGGTTTTCAGCGGATTACACCCACAAAATCCATAAAAAGGAAAATATTTGACTTATATTGAAGAGACTAAGTAGTCTATAAGTTTTAGGATCCTCATTTTTATTCATTCTTAGACTTAGTCTTTATAAAGTAAATTGTTTTCATTTTAGGTAAGGGTCAAAATTGAATGTTTGTATAGTCTTTTTCGTTACCAAAAATCATATGCATCCTTATGAATTTATACTAGGAATTCCTTAACTTGGACTCTCATGCCTCTTTAATTTTTTTCTCTTCCTTTTTTTTTTAATATGTATAACTCATCTAATTTTCTTTCGTGTAAGCATCAAGGCTTCTTGAGGCCCTCATACCTAACTAATTGACTCTTAGATGTGTTAATACATATCTCATATTCTTAGTTTTATTAGGCTTTCTAATCCACCCATGTAGCGAATTTAAAGTCGATGACTCCCAAACCGGTTGGCTTTAGGACACCAGGTGAGAAAACACCCCGCGGACTCAAATTCGAGTGAACTAGGCCCCAAAACTAAGGACTTTATTTTATTTACTCACCTTTAGGCATGAATAGTTATGCTTCTTGAGGCACATGTATCAGCTTAATTGGTGATTTTTTTTCTTTTTTTTTCTTTTTTTTTATATATGAGGCACAAAGGTCTTCATCTTAGAATCCTAGATATGTACTAGGTATGCAAATTTCATTAAGGTAAAAATCAAGACTAATTAATTATTCAATTTCTTCTCCTATACCTAAAAATTAAACAATTTATTTATTTTGACCAAGTTTTTAGAAATCCTAATCATGATTTTCCTAATCCTTAAAACTAACTTAGATTTCTTTCAAAAAAATAAGTCAAAATATTGTCCTTTTTATAATTTTTTTTAAAATTTTTTTATTAGCAAATTTTGTTAGTGCCTACTTATGTTAGTATGTTAGTAAAGCCCACCCCCACACTTATCTCATGCATTGTCCTCAATGTATGAATGAATGCATATATGCATGAAACAGAACAAGGGAAGGCGGAAGTTACCTTAGGGTGGTGGTTCCGGAGGTGGTCTAATTGGTCCACGAAATGCGGCCCAATCAAGATAACAGATAATTTGGTGGAACCCACCAGAAACTTTCCTTACATAACCCACTAAAATATATGTATAATCAGTTTTTAGTATTTCCACCCCATCAAATTTCCAATTTTCATAATAAATTTCAGAGTTAATTGTCTCAACCTCCTTGTCCCAAAATGGAGTATGAAAAGATGAAATTATTGACTTGGACATTATAGGTACGGGAACGAATACCGACTCAAGGAAGATGCTCAAATCAAGTAAGGGCTCAGGAGTCGGGCTAGGTTCAAGAATTGAGTCCAAGTCAAGAAATTGAAACTCAAGTCCACAATCTTCTTCCCACAATGGAATGTGACCTAATATGGGTAATATCTCTTTACTTCCAATATTAAGGAATTTTAGCTCATCGCCATACAATTCTTCAAAACTAAGGTCAACATCTTCCGTCAGAATTGTACAATCAGTTTCAGAAGTAAAGAGATTGTGAGAATCTAGGTCGCATATCTCATTGGGTTCAATGTGATAAAAAGAACTTGCCAATTTATCCATAGGATTTTCAAAATTGCACAATTGGTCAAGTTCAATATGATCATCTAAAATGGGTGATTCAATTTCATTATGAATTGGAATAGGATCTAATGTTGACTCGGGAAAAGTGAAATCAGGTGGAGACACTGGAGTCATTATTGGATCAGGAAATAAAATTGAATCATCGAGTGGAAGATGATGATCATATTCATGCTCAAGTTCTATTTCAGGAAAGGAGAAACTTGCCATATTATCAAGAATTGGAGTTTCGGCAAGTTCAAATGATGGCACTGAAATAGAATCTTATTGTCCAAAGCAACTTGGTTCGTCGGCTCTAAGAGAGTGGTCAGCAAAAGCAGAAATGGCCGAACGGTGAGAACGTAATGATTGAACCATCAGATCTATGTCACGATCACGGGCTAATCTAGCCTGAGTCATGGCTGCAAGCATCCTTTCATAGGCGATAGGTGCATCATGCTGTGATTGGACTTGAAAAGAGGAAGTGTAATCATGATGGAGTTGTGAGTTGGTGGACTCACGCATTATCATGTCTCCTATAGATGGTAATTGTTGCTTGGACTCATGCATACTTATCATTTCCCCGATAGATGGTAGTCTATTCTGACTGGGTGGATCTAAGTATGACTCATTGAAAGAATGTGGACTGGGTGGAGACTGAGGACAAGTCGGTTGAAAATTGGACTCGGGGGACTCGAAACCCCATGAACTCTGTGACGAGTTGAAAGTATGAAAATCATAGTCATAAGATGGGGGTATGGGTTATAATTATTCGGATAAGACCATTCCGGTACACTAGATTGGTCAAAGTTATGATATGCCGGGTTGGTAATATCCGAAAAATAGTTAGGTGTGTAATATGGATTAAAGTTAGAAAAATTATTATTATATGCCATATCACACCAACACAAACAAACAAACAAATAAACAAATAAAAAGAAAAAAATTCTATCCTAAGTTAGGGTAGACCTATGACCTAGACGACTCCTAACTGGTTAGACTGTCCACAGGAGGTAGGGTGCAGACTTTGACCACAAGTTAATCAGCCAGGTCAGGGCAAGAGTGGTGAGAGGTTTTCCGTCAAAGACGTTCCTTAATTAAATAACCACCAATCTTCGGGCTTTCGGCCCTCAATCCCCTTCCTAGACACTGATTTGGCAAGAGTCAACTTCCAACACTGTTCCCCCTTAGGATAATCTCCTATTGAGTCCGAGATGTCCCTAGGGCCAACGTCTACTAATTTTTAAGTTAGGCTTGGGTTAGTGAGTGCTTTGGATATGATTTTTGGGCTAAGGAAGGGTGATGAAATCCCCACCTTATCTTGTTAATGGGTTATGCCCTTAAGATGAATTAGTGCAAGTGTACAAGATAAATAGATAAGATTCACTCAAAGCAGAAATTCAACCAAGAGTGTTTCCTAATCTATATGCTATGCAAACGTACCTTGTCGCCAGCACTCTTCAACAGAATTAAAAAAAATGTAAATAGACACGTGCCCTAAATGCAAGAGTCTAAAATTTTTTTTTTTTTCAACAAATGGGTTAATGTTATTAATTAGCAGTTGCAGAGTGATCACAGAGAAATATTATCACAGCAGAAAATAGAATTTTGCACTGCAGAGCAACCTGCAAAAAACTATATCAGTAGTCCACTACAATTGCCGCGGATTCGCGGCTTTTGCCGCGTTTCTGCGGCAAAGTTGTAGGTCCAGGTGCTCTGCCTTCGAGGGCAGAGGCACTGGATAGCTATATGTGCTTTCTGCTGCTCTGTTTTTGTTTCCTGTTCTCTGTACCTGCAACAGAAAAGAAAGAATGATTAGAACGAGGAAATCGTGCCGTTCCTTCCCCGGCAACGGCGCCAATTTGTTGACTGAGATTTCCTGCACACAAAATATAGTATTTTAGTTTTAAGAATAGATGTGCAAGTTCTCAATTCTAATCCGCGGTAGCAGGGCTATGCGGGTCGTGATCCTCAGGGAGGGACTGCGATGGAAGCGTTAAGCAAGTTTCTCTAAAGTTTTTATTTTTATTAGTTAAGTTAGAAAGATAGCGGTATTTACAATGGTCGAAAAAAGAATATGGAGATGAGTTATGATTTAATCTACAAAAAGAAAAGAAAAGAAAAGAAAAGAAAAGAATACTTACTTGAGTTTGGTTGAAGAAAAACGTGAAAACCTTACATGTTCTACCTTACTTAGGAGGCGTTCCACGAATAGATCATAAACTCGAGCTCAATCCCTGTGCACATTATATCGTCAAGCGTATCAAGAACGAAGTGATGCATAGCTTGGAGGAGAACGTCTTCATGAACTATCGCTGGTTCTCACATAGCTTAGTTATACTTGCTTTTGGAATCCACTTGCATGTTCATCAACAACCACAAGAGATCACAGAGAAAAAGAAAGGAAAACAAAAAGAAAAATAAAATATAAGAACAATGAACAAAAGAAAAATAATTACCTTTATTGCTTTAATCAATGGCAGAGAAGAGAAGATACATCGGTGTCACGCTCAACATAAGCCTCTCTCTCTCTTGAAAATAAAAAGAAAAACCTAACTACAACCTAGAAGAAGACTAAAACCTAGCTTTTTGGCCCTTGGCTCGCCTCTGGACGATTTCTGTGTTGCATCTGCAGGGGTATTTATAGGAGTTAGAAGATGTAGAGTCCTAGTACAACTCTCCCAAAAAATCTTATCTCCAGACTTGTGGCACTTATCCATAGAAGTTCAAATCAAATCTGTCCTGCAATTTATTATCCTGTTGATCGCCAAAATTGGCTTATCTACGGACTGAATTGGAAAGTTTGATCAACATAAGAGTTGTAGGGCTTCAAGTCTTCTTTCTGGAGCATTTTGAATCATCGGATTTTCATATCTGTAGCAAAGGTTATGATCTGAATACTAAACATGTACAGTCTGAATCCGAATTTATCTTTAAACTCTTTCCTGCAAGCATTTAGGGTTGAATAGAAGTCTATCCTTCCCTCTTCTTTATATTTGCAACTTTGGCCCTTATGTATTTGCACTTTTGACATTTGGTATTTGCACTTTTACACCTGGGCTTGGACTTGGGCTTGGATATGGGCTTTTGGGCTTTATTAAGCTTTATTTCTTATAAAAATAAGAACTCGAGGCCTGCACACAATAAATAATAAAATATTAGTAAATGTGCAGAATTATATGACTAAATATGAAAATGTGATGGTAAATGTTATGATAAAAATGCACTTTTGACTACCAATCACCGTCCATTTGCACCTCTGGAGCGACAGCGCTCGAGGACGAAGCCATAGGTTTTGTTTTTGGAGCCATTTCAACTGTGAATTCTTTGTAAAAGAAGGAAGGAAGAAAAAACTCGAAGCTTTTCTTAAAGAGGTTTGAAAGCTCTAGACGCGAAGCTCAGTAGAGAAGAAAAAGAGTTTAATGATGACTCTTGAAAGACTAATGTCTTTTATAGATATAGTAATCTACCAAAATATGACATATCTCGAGCCCAATCTCCACCTGACGCGTGGTAATCCGCCTCAAACATGAACCTCGCGTGTTAAGAGAACAACATCTCTTCGAACTCCGCCTGACACGTGGCAGTGCACCTTAAACGCGAACCTCGCGAATTAAGAGAACATCACCTCTTCGAGCTCCGCCCGACCTGCCCGACACGTGGCAATATCCCTCAGAACGCGAGTCTCGCGTTTAACAGGACCGCGTCGTCATCATCTTGAAGTCCGCGTTACTTCAACAAAGTAAGAGACGCGTCTCCACTTCAATATTCGCGTCTCTCCAATATAAAAAAAGTCGCATTCTACTTCAAATGAGGTCAGCGTTTCTAAGGCAACATGACCTCTGCATCTACAAGACTTGCGTCCGGTCTTTACTTCTGCAATCAGATCAATAGTACACTGGCACAAACAGATGACTATTTTTCTCCAGTTCAACAGTACACCAACAACCAGCTCAGAGTATCGAGAAGATCTGGATTGCGTATCCAGACACTCACAATGATTATTTCTGGTGGCTTCAAAGAGTTTAACAGTACACTCACGGAGACCAAAATTCAGACAAGATCAAGTTTAAGATATCTCAGAAGATTGTTAGTCCAGTCTTGAGAGCATTGCCGCAAAGAGAAAAGTCCAAGTATTTTGAAGCCCGTCTCAGCCAACCACGGAGTTTTAAAAACTTTGGAGGGGTTCTGTAGACTGTTTAAAAATCATTGAAGGCAAGTCATCAGAGAATAAAGTTTATACTCCAGATGCGAGTCTAATCATAGCCACTTGTGTAATGCCAAGACACAGAGCATGAAGCCCACGCCTCGATATCAGTACAGTACCAAGACGTGAGGGTAGAAGCCCGCGTCCTAGCTGCACTGTAATAACCAAGATGCAAAGTTCAAAGCCTACGTCCTGGCATCACTGCAATACCAAGACGCGAGGTTCGAAGCCCGCATCCTGGCATCACTGCAATACCAAGACGCGAGATTCGAAGCCCGCGTCTCGATATCACTGCAACCTCAAGACGCAGAGCCTGAAGCCCGCATCTGCTAGAGTTTGAAACCCACATCTAGAAAGGTTCGGAGTTAGCATCCAAAAAACGAGGCCCGAAGCCCGCGTTCTGACTACAGAGAAGCTCTACGTCTCGGTTATAACTGCTATCATTACTGGATCGATTACTGCCCATGTAATGAGGGGAGTTAACCCCCATTATGAAAGATTTTAGGGGACCGTTTTACCCTGAAACCCCTATAAATAACTCAGCTATTGAAGAGGGATCAGAAAAATTAGAATCGGTCTATAAACAAAGATTGGAGAGTGAACTTTTGGTCAGATTCTCTTAATCAGAGGAGTACTGAAGAAAGAGTTAAACTCTTCTAACAACTTGCTGAGTACAAGTTTGTTCTTGCCTCAAATCTCTTTGAGATTTATTGGACAGGAGCTATGCTACTCCGTCAATAGTTTGAAGAGAAGATTCCCAGAAGATCATGACGTTCACTCGGTCAACGAAAAACAAGATTCACTTTCCACCGCTACATCAAGAGCCCAGCATTAAACAAAAAGAAGATTTGAGTTTGAATATCTTCTCTCTCTTGTAATCGGAATTTTTGAGATTATTGTAATCTTTCATTGATTAAAGGAAATTTTATTACGATCCTCTAAATTTTTACCGAGTTAAACAAGGTGTTGGGGAGGGTCTAACATGTAACACCTAACATTCTAACATGTAACATAATTAACATGATAAAAAAATATTTATTTTACTAACATACTAACATAGGTAGATACTAAAAAAAAAGAAAAAGAAAAATTTTCTTTTATTTTAAAAACCTCTTAAAAATAATATTTTGATTTATTTTTGTAAGTAATTAAGTAAATTTTAAGGAATAAGAAAATTGAAATTAGGATTTCTTAATATTTGATCCAAATAAGATTATTTGTTTGATTTTTAGGTTTAAGAGAAAAAATTGAAAAAATAATTTAGTCCTTATTTTTACCTTGATGAAATATGTATAATTTATTCACTTACATGCTTAGGATTCATAACAAAGACTTTTGTGCCTTCGAAAAGATTTGATATATATATGAAAAAATAAACAAATCTAATTATTATTAGCTAGGTGCTTAGGCCTAAGAAAGCCTGGGTATTTACATGAAAGGCAATTAGGTAAGTTTGAGAAAAAGCAGAAAAAATAAATATAATATATGTATTAACACATCTAATAATCAATTAGTTAGGTATTAGGGCCTGAAGAAGCCGTGATACTTACACAAAAGAAAATTAGATGAGTTATATATATTAACAAAGAGGAGTGCTTAAAGGACAATGAAGTGGTAATACTTTCGAACTTCTTTCAAAATATATATATATATATATATATATATATATATATATATAGGGGTTACTGTACCTCAGCCTGCGGCTGAAAGAACTCTCTCAGCTGGCGGGACGTGGCAACATCAGATCCACAAATCTGTCATAAATTTTGGCGGACAAAAACCTGAACAATCCCGCCAATTTAATGTCAGTCACCTCAACATTGTATTCCGAAAATACCCTCACTCACAACTTTTTACCTAATGTAAAAATATTTCCTTTTATTTTTACCATGGTCGCAGTATTTTTTGAAAAAGCAATGTATATGTATGCGACCTTGCTAATATTTTTTTAAGCCAAATTTTTTTTCATACACTATTTGTCGAACTCGTTCGCAGTAGTTAAAATTATAGTTGCAGATCTGTTCGACTTAGATCGTAGAGTTTTAATTTTTTTGGTCTTTTATTTTATACGAATGCGACGTTGGTCGCAGTATATGAAAGGTCCTTTTTTTATTACATACTGCGACATGGGTCGCAGTTGTCTCAATATGCGTTGTAGTGTCCTGCGATCATGGTCGCAGTGTATTTAACGTCATTTTTTTAATTCCCGGGTCGCAGTTGATTATGTTTGCACTGTAGTCTTATGCAACCTTGGTCGCAGTGTCGACCCAGGTCGCAGTTGTTTATATTTGCACTGTATACTTATGCAACCCTGGTCGCAGTTGTTTATGTTTGTACTGTATACTTATGCGACCTTCGTCGCATTATTGACCCTGGTCGCAGTTGTTTATGTTTGCACTGTAGATGATTGCGACCTTGGTGGCAGTGTAGACCATGGTCGCAGATGTCTATGTTTGCACTGTAGACTTATGCGACCTTGGTCGCAATGTCGTTCATTGTTTACATTTGCACTGTAAATAATTTATAAATAATAACCTAAATCCTATAAAGAGCGGCAAAAAAGGGGGGGAAATAATAATAAATAATAACCTAAATCTGACAACGAGCGGTCTAAAAATTGCCCTGTGGGCAAATAATAATAAACAATAACGAAAGTTACCGAAAGAGTAGCTTTTCATAAGGGGTATTTAGTAATTTAACTTCTTCCTATAAGCGGGCCGCAAGTTAGAGGCGTGACAAAATTGAGCCACGTCACCGCAGGCTGAGAGAGTTCTCTCAGCCGCAGGCTGATATACATTTTTCTCATATATATATATATATATATATATATATATATATATATATATATATATATATATATATATATATATATATATAGACATAAGCGTTGAAGTTGAAGAATCCCGAGTCAAATTCACGATCACAAATGTACATATGATTTAGAGTAAAATAATAGACTAAATGAGAAATTCAGTTTTAATTCTAACCTAAATTGATAATAAATACTTGCATAAAGACTAAGTATAGGAATGAATAATTAGGTGATTCTAAGACTTATAGATTAACTTGATCTTTGAAAAAAATCTCTCAAATATTTTTCTCTTTCAAAATGAATTTTGAAAACACTAACACTTTATTTTTCTTTCTTTATTGATTTTGTGCTTGTAATTCACTGAAAATTCTCACGAGGCAAAACTCGTCCTCTAGGGGTAACTTAGAAGTTTAACGACTTATTGTACATGTTAAATGCAACCGTGATTCCTACGAAAGTGATTCAGTTTGGATTAGATTAATTTTTTTTTCCTTCTTGTTTTACTCGAAGACGAGTAAAAGATAGGTGTAAGGGTGTGATTGTTCATCAAAAGTGCATATTTTCAGTCATATTTTCATATTTATTTTTTATAAAATATTATTATTTAATTATTTTATTATTTAGTAATGTGCAAGCCTTCATAATTAAAAAGAGAAAAGAAAAGAGCGCCAAAGAAGCCCAAAAGTCTAAGAGGAGCAAGCCCAAGTTAATTCAGAGACCTATCTTAATTCAGATATAAAGGAGAAAATCAATTTAAATCAAGTTGCTTGAGCTCAAAGTCAAAGATAAAGGAGAAGAGTTCAAGTTTAAATTCAGATTTATAGATAACTTGTTTCCTAAGTTATTTAGGAAACAAGATTATTTTAAATTTCAGAGTTCAAATGAAGATTCTGAGGATAGATCTCCATATGAATGAACGAGATGATATCAGAGCCCAAAATGCGTGCCCTGACTCCACCAAATTGCCATGTTTTCTCTTGAAAAGCCGCGAAAACGCGGCTATCTTGAGGCCGCGTACGTGGCAGTTTGGTGGGAGTGTTCTACAGAGATTCTACCACTAGAATCTTATAAATAGAGAGGCAAAGAAATAGTGCAGAAGCATCTAAGAAGATCAAGTTTAGAGTTTTCTTCAGATCTTTTTCTTTCCAAATTCATTGTATTTTGAGTTTTTTTTTTACTTGAAGAAGAAGATTTGTAAAGAGAAGAAGGGTTTTGTACTGAATTAGTGACAATTCAATAAAGGTTCCTATTTTCTTTCTATGTCTCTTTTGGTTGTTTAATTTTTTTCCTTCAATTCTTATATGCTTTATTTTATGCATTATTTAATTACCATGTCTAATTTGATCATTAATACGAGTAACTAATTCTCTTTGTAGTTTTCTAATCTCTCCACCAGCTAAGTCTAGTTCTATAAGATGAATTTATTGAATTCTATGCCTATTTGAAACCCTAGGGTTATGTTAAGATTCTTGAAGATTAGTGATGAATTAAGTTAGACTAGTTTTAGGGTTACACTATTTAATGGTTTTGTTCTTGGTTATGCTTAGATACTTTGATAGCTTAATGTTAAGTTTAAAATGATTTTTTTTTTCTATACTTAGAAATTTTGATAAACTAATGTTTAAGTTTATCTAGTGTACTTTAATTAGGGTTTACTTTTTATCTTACTTTTCTTACTTGAATTTGAAACAATATTCTAGGATCAATCTTTCTAGGTTTAGTATGATGTTTATTTTTCATAAACTAGTACTTGATTGTGGTAGATGATTAGTGGGATATGATCTCTCTTTTTATTGATTCAACTATTTTATAACCATCATCTTTCTTTCTAAGTTCTGCAAATCATACCGAAATGCTTCCATTGCACCTCTCCCTGCTAATCGACCCTCTTAGCTCTTGTTACAGCGGATTAATTGCAAGAAAATAGAGAAACTTTTTAACCTTAATCTTTCTTTATTCTCTCTTTTCTCTGTCAATCAAAGCGTCGGGTCTGACCCCGCGTTGGGTCTTGGCTAAATCCGCGTTAGGGAGGAGAGAGAATGAGTGGGGGAAAAGAAGATATTTTAGGGTTTAGTGTGGAGGAGAAAATGGGGAAGGAAAAAGAAAGAAAAAGAAAAAGAGGATAAAGTAGTGGAGGAGCAAATAAAGGGAAAAGAAAGAAGAACGAAAAGAAATTCTCCGGATATAAATCCTGGATTCGGGAAAACAGAAATGCCAAAAAAATAAAGTAACTTGGAAAGTCTCCAAAAATACTCAAGAAGAGAGAATATTATTTTAAGATACATAAAAATTAGATTCAAAAAATTCAATTCCATTTTCAAATTAAAAATAATGAAATCAATCAGCGATACCGGTCAACACCATATCCGGTCGAATTTGATAAATTCAGAAAAATCCCCCAAAATACTTTAAGATAGAAAATATGATTCCGAAGAAAAATATGAAAGCAATTTTAGAATTTTAACTCTATTAGTAAACTAAAAATCTGAGAATCGATCGACGACACTGGTTGATACTAGTTTTGAAGATTTTACAATTTAATTCAGAAAAATTTCAGAAAATCATAAAAAATCTAAATATTAAAAAGCAATATTTGAAACTGAAATCGGTCAAATCTGATCACCAGAAATGTCAAATCCATCAGTGCACTAGGATCGGGTCCCCTGTTCAGACTAAGGTTAACTCTGAGTCTGAAATCCGGATCCGATACCAAACAATAATATAAATAATCATAAAAGAAAATAAATACGGGAAAAATAGGAAGAATACAATCAAAAAATCAGAATACGTATCTGAGTACGTATTTCGAGAATAGAGTGTTACAAGTGTTACTGTGGTATCCGAGCTTCCATTGGTCGTTCCTCCACCGAATCTAATATAGGGCATCGGTTTTTTGGTTGCCACAATTGGAAGAGAGATGATTGTGTTGGCCCAAAGGCCTTCCACCCTAGTTTTGATGATGATTAACTCATGTAGTTATGTTTACTAATATTCTTGTGATTTTAAGTTTCAGATCATTAGCAAGATATTAGTTGGTGATTAGCTTCAACAAGGAGTTTGAAGCTTTTCATAGTGATTCCAGGGCCAAAGCTTCAAGATCACACATTGCCTAGCCCATGGATGGAGTTTTGGAGCAAGTCAACTTGAAGATGAAGATCATCAAGAAGACTTAGGTATCCATAATTTAGATAGTGTGTTTTAGATCCATTTGTAAAGTTTAGTATAGTTGATATGCTCAAGTGCACAAACACACACGTTTTCATGTTTTGGAATTGGTTTTCATGAATGATTGATCAAAACAAGTTTACATGTTTTTATGTATATTAGATATGTTCTAGATATACATACATCCTTTAAACTTGCTAGACAAACTTATTTTGACTATCCTATTCATGTATTGAAAAATCAAGTTTGATAAAAATACAAGTTTTGTTTTTGATAAAATTTGCAAGACTCAAAAATGAATTGATATGATTGATATATGTCTTGAAATTTTTATCACTTGTTTGTGTTTCAATACAAAATGTTAAAACAAGTTTTGTGGATTTTTAGAAGACTTAAAAGATTTTTCAAAATATTTTTAAATTGTTTTTCTGACCCAGAATTCTTTTTCAGGCTTCAACCAGTCGACTAAGTCAACTGACCAAGTCGACTAGGCTGAAGTCGGTCGACCGGGACGGTCGACTGACGTGCACAAATCTGTGCACGTTTGGAGACACTGGGACGGTCGACCGTCCGGGTCGACCGGTCTGAGAGCAGTGCTCTCTATTTGTTTGGGTCGACCGGGCCGGTCGACCGTGGTTGCCCAACGGTCACATTTCTGACCGTTGGCGGTCGACCGGGCCGGTCGACCATCAGCCTGTCAGGCTGCCACATCACCCTAATGGCCAGTTTTCTGATGGGGCTATAAATATCCCATTTGTTTGAGGTTTTCACCAAGTTTTTGAGAGCTAAAAATTCCTAACTTCTTCAGTGTTTTAAACAAGTTTTAAAAAAGAGTTTTGTGTCAAAAAGATTCATCTTTATATTGTTTTGGGTTTTTGGAAAATCAAAGAAAACTAGGTTTTGGGATTTTGATTTGATCTTTCATTTTCTATCTTTTACAAGAGACTTCCCAATTAGTTTTTCTTTGTTGCTTGTTTCCAAAAACACCTAGTCTCCACACTTGAGCTATCATCTATCCTAATCTATTAGGATCCTTTGTTTTGTGGAAAAAGAGAAAAAGGAAAGAGAGTTTGGTTTGTGGTTAAAAGAAACCACTTGTTGTAAACACCCTTGTTCTTTGTGTATCCCTCTTTGGTAGAGGTGATCGGGTGATTTGTTTGCTCCCTCTAGTGAGAGGTGGAGTTGGTTTGTAAACCCTCTTCGGTAGAGGTGTTTATTGTGGTTGTTTGGCTACGGGCCTACCCCTCGGTTGTGAGGTGGTTGTTTGAGAGAGGAGTTCGGTACTCCATTGTTGTAAAAATCCTTCTCGGTGAAGGTTCCCTCGGTGGGAGTCCTCGGTGGACGTTATAGTGGATTGGAAATCCTACACGGTGGTGTAGGCGGGGATGTAGAGCAAGGTGCTCGAACCTCGAAACATATCTTGTCTTAGTGTTTGATCCACTTGTCTCTCAACTCTCTCTCTCTCTTTATATTGTGCAAAGCATCATTCATAACATTCATATCATACTTGCTTGCATTTGTGTAGTGCCTTGCGTTGATTCATATTAATATATCATCTTATATGCTTGGTTGTTTGTGTGTGCCTCACTTGTACTTAATCAACAAGAGCTTCACATAGCACCTCAACCCATTCAAGGGGAATCAAGAGGAGTTAGTCCAGAGCCCTTCACGGGGAATTCGGCTACACTTGTTGATTGTACTAAGTGTGTTTGCAAAATTTGCATTAGATTCTGCATTTAGCGCATTTAGTTCCTAGATTAGTACTTACACCTATTCATCCCCCCCTCTAGGTGTTTTTCAATTGGTATCAGAGCTAGTGCTCCTGATATTAGGCTTAACATCCTAGGAGTGAGATCCATTTGCTTGCTAATCTATTGTTTGCATTTCCTTGTTTGCACACTCATATAGTTTGCCATGGACTTCATGACCCCACCTAGCTTTGATCCTTCCAACATTGTTGTTTGGAAGTATAGGATGTCCATGTACCTAAAGACCCTAGGCTTGCATGTCTTTCTTGCGGCCACCAAGAAATGCTATCTTGGAGATCGCAATCATATAGGGGCCAATGCACAAGCCCTTGAGGCCATTAGAAGCACATTACCTAAAGATTATCTTATGTGTGTTTCTAACCTTGATTCCGCTTTTGTAGTGTGGAACAAATTGACAACAACCACCACCTCCGAGCTTCAAGTACAAATCCAAGAAGAGGAATCTAGTGGAGAATCTGACTCACAATGCTTAATGATCCAAGGGAATGACTCCCTTGAGGTACATTCGGAACCCCACTTAGATAATGATGATTGTGCTAGTTCTTCAAATGATAATTATGATGCCCATGCTTTGAATGAAGAACTTTTCATTGTCTGTGAGAAATTAATAGAAAAATATAAAATTTTGAAAAAGAAAAGTCTAGGACTTGAAAATGAAAATAAAAGTTTGCATTCTAGACTTAACAATGTTTTGCAAGAGAAGGTTGAGGTCTATAATGAAAGGGATTCATTGAGATCTCAATTAGAATTTGCACTTAAAGAAAATGAGTTTTTGAAAACTAAAAATGATTGTGATAATGTTTTGAAAAATAATGATGTTTTATCTTCAAAGATTGAATTTGTTTTAAGAGAAAATGATTCTTTGAAAAGAGAAATTGATTTTATCTCAAAAGAATTAGAAATTTGTTTAAAGAAAAATAACTCTTTGCAAAATAAGATTGATTCTCATGTTTGCCATGCTAGGATAGTTTCACCTAGATCACCTATTGCATGTGCCACCTCTTCTTTAATTAACAATGATATATCTTTGATTAAGAAGAGTGTTGATTGTTTGGGCTCCACTTTGAGCCAATGTGTAGTGGGCCATACACGCTTGGAATCTTTGTTTCGAAAGAAACAAGTTCCTTCTATTCATGCACACCCTACACGACATACACATGCTCCTCACGGACACACTTCTCACATGTATGCTCATGTGTACACTTGTACACATTGTGGACGTAAGGGCCACCTTGCTAAATTTTGCTATGATAGATTACATACTCCTAATTTAGTAAAGAATTTTGTTTGGGTTAGAAATGAGACTAACCCCCATGGACCCAAAAAGATATGGGTACCAAAGACCACCCCTCGAGTTTTTGATGTAGGTGTGGGCTCTTGCAAGACGTGAGAGTTGCCGTACCTTGGAGTGAATGCATTCCGAGCTTCATGGAAATCAAATGGATGCATCACTTTCAAGGGAAGATTTGGTGGAGAGGACCACCATGTTTTGGAGACAAGGAGAGTTGCCTTCTAGGTTTTGGTAACGATTCCTAACTCCTATTTATTGTTTTCATGCTTTCAATATTCATTGTTTATAGCATGTTTTATTGTTTAATGATTAGTATGAAAATGCCATGCTTATTAGACTTGTGATATACATGTTTAGTTTTTTTTTTTTGAGACACCCATGTTTAATATGGATAAATTCTTTTGTGTTCTCACTTTTTTTTGGTTGATATTGCGTATATCATAGTTCTAATAACTTGTGATTTTTCCTAACAATCATGTTTTTGTTTATCATGTTGATTTTTATCCCGTTTTATGCTTTACGCCTTGATTACATGTTTAGATGTTAGTTTTCACTAAAACTAGGTATATACTTGTGTATATAGTGGGCCACAAATAAATCTATATATGTTTGAGCTTGAATGCTTATTTGAACCCATTAGATGTGCTAGTATACTCTAATTTTGATGATTCATACATTTTAAACTTGTATTCCTATTTTTGAATTTGTTTTATGATTGTGTGTTTCACTTCATGTATATGTTTGTATTGCCAAACTTTAAGATATACATGTATACCCCTTGAGTCATTTGCCTTTCATGCAAATCTATATATGGACTCAATTGTGTTTAGGGATATGTATGTATACTTATTGTGTTGACAATTCATACATATACCATGAAATGAAATTTGTTTTGGAGGAAGATTTAGTTTTTCTTGATTTTATGTTTAATTATTTAACTTCATGTATATGTCTATCTTGTCCAAACTATTAGATATACATGTTTATCCTTTTAAGCCACGTGCCTTAATGCATATATTTTGTGGACTCGTTGTGTTTTGGATATGTATGTATATTTTAATTTGTACTTGACATACATATGCCATGAAGATTAAATAATTTAGATGACTTTCATGTTTTCATGTTTAAGGAATAATTGAGCTTAATTGAATATTTTCAAGATTATGATATTCACACTTTATTTGTACACTCACATTTATTGCTTGCTCATGTTTTGTATTTATGAGTCATATTTATGCTTCATTGAATTAGATTGTTGATTATCATGTAGATTTCATGTTTTATGAAAATTATTTTTAGTTTATTCCTTGCTTGAAGGATTTCGCACTAGTTAACAAGTTTTTCATTTTGACTAGTTCGTATTCTTCAATTTGGTAGTGATTTTAAAACAAAACTACATTTTTCAAATCTATTTTTGAAAACCCCTACCCTTAACGGGAGGTTGGATGGGAGTCCATGCCTTGTATGTTTATATTGAAAATCATTTTAAACTTGTGCATGAGATGGGAGGTAGTTATATGAGTTATACCATGCTTTTATTGTCATGTCAATTGGTATCATTAAACTTTTTCAATTGGTATCAATTTTGATCCTTTTTGTATACTCATATGTTTATTGTGTATGTATATTTTCAATTGGTATCATCTATTGGTGATTGGTACTCATTCTATTTCATATACATATACTTGTTTTATTTGTGATCAAGATATAAATTCACACAAATTTTGTTTATGCTAGAGCTTGAGTTTCAACTTCATTTCAATTGATTTAGTTTTCAATTGGTATCTTATTTCAAGCCTAAGATTAATTTTTGTTGGTATTTCATAAAGGGGGAGAAAATTCGATTTTCATATTTCAAATGGTATTTAGTTTTCCACTCCCTTGCTTTATGATAGAAAATAGTAATTTCAATTGTTTATATGACTTAAAAGAAAAATAATACAAAAGTTTTGATTTATATTGACTATATGCAAGGAGAGCTTAACATCTCTTCTACATATAGATTCATAATGAGTGTATCTTGTATTGAAGAGCTTAACATCTCTTCTTTATGTGGTACACGTGTGTAGGGGGAGCTTCACATCTCCTCTTATGCATTACATAATGTGTGTTATGTGAATTAGGGCTTAACATCCCTCCTTTATGTAATGCATATGTGTACGGAAGCTAACTTAGCGTCTTCCTCTTCATGAATGTATATAGCATATAACATTTATTGATCTTTATTTACTTTTCTATTGGTATCAAGATGCTTCATTGACATATGTTTCTATTGATATCATGTTGATTATAGTCACCCCTTATTGACTTTGTTTTTTTTTTTTGTTTTAGACAAAAAGGGGGAGAACATTGTTTTATTGTTTTGATTGACAAAAGGGGGAGAAAGATTTTTACCCCTCATTTTATTGTTTGATTGTTTACCCCTTTGTTGATGATTGACAAAAAAGGGGAGAATAATTTGAGTTTTATATATGCATACTTATGTTTTTGCATATATTAAGTTTTATTGGTATCTAGAGCATCTAGTATTTTGTTAATGTTTTAATAATTTAATTGGTATCTAGAGCTTTTAGAATATGTTTTATGCATGTTGATGCATACATGTTTATATGCATACTTGTGTTTAGTTTTCTCATGCTTAACAAATAAACAATAGATATGCATATATGTTTTGTTTTGCAAATAGGAGAAAAAGAATTTGAAGAATTTGATACGCTTTATCTCCATACATTTGCATACATATTTATGAGCTTCATTGTCATATATGTTTATTTGTTTATGCATGAGTTAAGGGGGAGCTTCTTTGAAGCTTAACTTTAATCCATGCATATATAACTCCATGAGTTTTGTCATCATCAAAAAGGGGGAGATTGTTGGCCCAAAGGCCTTCCACCCTAGTTTTGATGATGATTAACTCATGTAGTTATGTTTACTAATATTCTTGTGATTTTAAATTTCAGATCATTAGAAAGATATTAGTTGGTGATTAGCTTCAACAAGGAGTTTAGAAGCTTTTCATAGTGATTCCAGGGCCAAAGCTTCAAGATCACACATTGCCTAGCCCATGGATGGAGTTTTGGACTACCTTATATTTATCTGACATCACCTGCACTACTTTGCATGTATCTGGTATCACTTGCACAACCATATATTTGTCACTTGATATTGCCACTGTCTGCATTGTCCTGTAATCTTGACATATATTATTTCACTATGTGACACTGATATCCATGACATTGTTTCTGGATTATATACACTGAGTCACACACTATTTTACATTTGTATTGATTAATGAAATTAACCAAGCCAGGGTTACTGGGGAGACTGGGAACAAGAATAATACAGGGAGGTGTGCTTGGAAGAGCGACCCCTTGTAGATTTGGATACCACACGTGATCTTGTTATTTATGCGCGCACCAGTTATTACATGTTACATGATACTTGAGTACAGTGAACTGTTTCTCCCTGCTATCAGGATCCACTAACACATCACTTCTTTGATATGCAGTTATCCTGTGGGATAGGGCACAGGATGGTTGCATTAGTATAAGGTTAATAAAATGCTAGACATATGTACTTCCATCATATCCTGCATTATCTTCACGTGATCTAGTACCTGACATATATTTTTGTGATACTGACACTTAAGACAGATGAGACATGTATTATCCTGATTACTTGATGTTCCTAAACTTATCATGTAATTTTATCTTGTGATCTCGTGTTCTTGTGATTATAGTACACAACAATTACTCGTCTAGGACATCTCATATTCATTATATACATGTCACACTGTGCATGCACGGTCTCCTTGAACATGATCTATCATCTCGATTATTCTTATTATTGTTATTACTTTCAGTTCTCAATATTGCCAAACATATTGTTCATATGCCCTACTCGTGCTGTTACTACATTTTTCATATTCTCTTCTCTATTATTCTTTTATCTTTGTGTACTCTTACTGGTTCGCTTCTGATGAACATTATTATTTTTCAGTATTTAGATCAGAAAGACGGTATAGAGAGTTGATCGTAGATCATATTCTGGTTCAGTTATTATGTGGTGAGTTCAGTTTTTTTCTTTCTTGGCTTGTCTTATTCAGAGATGGTGGATGATATCGTATATGATTCAGTATTTCATATATATGCTTTTATCCTTACTCTTGGTTGTATAAGCATATATGTGTGCTATCATGCTCGTTATTAACAGCCTAAGATACTCATGAAAGAGATTTCACTCTTCGTGAGTATCTGCTGGCCATCGTCATATACCTATATTCCGTATTTTGGGAAGCGGAGGGTGACAGTTTGCTCCCCCTATCTTCCTCTGCTCTCTTTTTTCCTATAAATTCCTGCATGCTCAGAGGCAGAGGGACGAAGACTAGGAGTAAATTCTTATTCTTATTTTAAAGATTTAGGATCATTATTGGATAGTTAATAAGAAGTTGTATCTCATTTTTTCATTTGTAGTTTAATCTAGAAACAAGTGAGAGAGAGATAGATTGTAATATGAAGTTGAAGTGATATCAATAAAGATTCGACGGACTTTTCTGCATCTCAACTTTGCTGGTATGTCTTGCTTTAGTTCATCTTTGTATTTTAATTCTAATATGAGTAGCTAAATTAGTTTTCTGGGCTCACTATTCTTTTTCTTTTATAAGTATTCTTCTTGATCGATTTTAATGAAAAGAACCTAACGGACCATATGAATGCATCGACTATAGGAAGCTAAATGCAGCAATTCGTAAAGACCATTTCCCGCTTCCCTTCATTGACCAAATACTTGAACGTTTGGCTGGCCACACGTATTACTGTTTCTTGGACGGTAACTCAGGATATAATCAGATTCTCATTGCTCATGAGGACCAAGAAAAGACTACTTTCACATATCCATTTGGGACATTTGTTTATCGTCGAATGCCTTTTGGCTTATGCAATGCCCCAACAACATTTCAACGTTGCATGTTGAGTCTTTTCTCTGATATGGTGGAAAATTTTTTGGAAATATTCATGAATGATTTCTCCATTTATGGAGACTCATTCGGTCAATATCTTCACCATCTCGAACTCGTCCTCTAACGTTGTGCCGAAAAAATCTGACACAAAACTGGGAGAAATGCCACTTCATGGTAAGACATAGAATTGTCTTGGGTCATGAAATTTCTAAGAATGGAATTGAAGTGGATAAAACTAAGATTAATGTCATAGCTAAACCCCCGGTGCCGAAGTGTGTTAAAGATATCTGATCCTTTTTAGGATACACCGATTTTTATCGTAGGTTCATTAAAGACTTTAGCAAAATTGCTAGACCCTTAACTAATCTTTTAGCTAAGGACGTGTCCTTCACTTTCGATAGTGGATGTCCTTCACTTTCGATAGTGGATGTCTTAATGCTTGGGAGAAGCTGAAAAATGAGCTTATTTCTACATCAATCATCTCTGTGATTGGTCAAAGACATTTGAAATCATGTGCGATGCTTCTGATTTTGCTATAGGCGCTGTCTTAGAAAAACACATTGATAACAAGCAGTACGTGATTTACTACTCAAGTAGGACTCTCAATGATGCGCAATTAAACTACACTACAAACGAGAAGGAATCCTTGACTGTAGTATTTGCATTAGAGAAATTTCATCCTTACCTACGTGGGTCCAAAACCACCATTTTCACTGATCACTCTACGCTAAGATACCTTATGGCGAAGAAAGATGCTAAGGCCCGACTAATTCGTTGGATCTTCCTTCTTCAAGAATTCGATCTCGAGATTTGAGATACGAAAGATGTTAGAAAATATCATTGCTAAACATCTCTCGCGCATCCAAACTCACCATGTAATGAACTGCCTATCAATAATAACTTTCCCGATGAACAAGTCTTGGTTGCCTTTAGGGAACCTTGGTTCGCTAACATAGTAAACTACTTAGTCACGAACCAAACTCCATCTCATTGGTCTAAACAAGATGTCTTCCGATTCTTATCTCAAATCTGGTATTTCTTCTGAGAGGAACCATATCTTTTCAAGTATTATTTTGACCAAATCATTAGGAGATGCATTCCTGATGAGGAAATTAAGAGAGTTCTGTCTTTTTGTCATGAGCTTGCAACCGATGGACACTTTGGTTCCTGCAAAACTCCTAAAAAAGTGCTACAAAGTGGGTTCTATTGGCCCACTTTGTTCTAAGATGCCTTTGAGTTTTGCAAGATGTGCCATAGATGCCAAATAGTAGGAAGGAAATTTAAGCGAAACATGATGCCTATTAACCCAATTCTAGAAATAAAACTATTTGATGTTTGAGGTATCGACTTTATGGGTCCATTTCCTAATTCATTTGGGAACCAATACTTATTGGTTACCATGGACTATATGTCCAAGTGGGTGGAATCCATTCCAAGTGGGTGGAATCCATTCCAATCAAAACTAATGACAACAAGATTGTCATCAAGTTTTTAAAAGAGAACATCTTCTCATGCTTCGAAACCCCTCGTGCTATCATCAGTGATAATGTTACCCACTTTTGCAATAGATCTTTCAAAAGTCTTATGCGAAAGTATGCCATAACTCACAAACTGTCCACACCATATCATCCTCAGACTAGTGGGCAGGTAGAAGTCTCCAATAAACAAATTAAGTTTATTTTGGAGAAGACCGTGAACCAAAAAAGAAAAGACTGGTCCACCAAACTGGTAGATACCTTATGGGCCTATAGGACCGCTTTCAAGACAATTCTAGGGATGTCTCCATATAGGTTATTCTTTAGAAAGGCTTGTCACTTTCCTGTTGAGTTAGAGTACCGAGCTTTATGGGCCATAAAGCAACTAAATTTCGATTTAGATAAGGCCGGCGACCTTCGTAAATTGCAAATTTCTGAACTTGAGGAGTTGAAAAATAAAGCCTATGAGAGTGCTAAAATAATAAAAAAATTAGGGTTAAAGTTTTTCATGATAAGTTTATCATGAGAAATTTTTTTGTCTCCGTACAAAAATTCTTACTCTATAATTTGAGGCTTCATTTTTTTCAGGGAATTTGAAATCAAGATGGATTGTGCCATTCATTATAAAGACCGTGTTTTCACATGGTGCTATTGAGATCAGTGACACCAAGAATGAGAATGACTTTAAGGTAAATGGTCAACGCGTAAACCTTTCTTGAAATTGGCCCCAGTAAATGAAACTGCTATGGGTCTTTTCGACCCAGCGTTTTGGTCACTTTACCTTTTTTACATTTTATTTCATGCATCTATTCATTTCTTTCATACATTGGAGACAATGTATGAGATAGATATGGGAGAGAGATCTAACATGATTAACACAAATATATATATATATATATATATATATATATATATGTATATATATATATATATGTATATGTATATATATATATATATATGTATATGTATATATATATATATATATGTATATGTATATATATATATATATGTATATGTATATATGAAAAAAACTTTTTGGAAAGAGAACAATATTTTGACATTTTTTTGTAAGAAATTAAGTCGATTTAAGGAATAGGAGAATCATAATTAGGATTTCCTATACTTGGTCTAAATAAGATTATTTGTTTGATTTATAGGGTTAGGAAGAAAACTTGAAAAAATAATTTAGTCTTGATCTTTACCTCGATGAAATATGCATATTTTATACACTTACATACTTAGGGTTCAAAAATAAAGATTCTTATGCCTTATAAAAAAAATTTACATATATATCAAAAATCCTCTGATTAAGCTGCGTATTTGTGCCTTATAAAATATATGTATTCATGCCTAAAAGTGGTACATCTTATAAATAAAAATTTTAAATTTTGTGGCCTTATTTGCGTAAGTCCTTAAGTCTTTAGGGGGTTCTCTCACCCGATGCCCTAAGACCATCCAATATGGATGTCACCGACTAAAGGCTCGTTACATGGGCAGATTAGAAAGCCTAATAGAATTAAGGAATAATACCACCAAAAATATAAAAAAAAAGAGAAAATAAGGCATAAGAGTTAGAGTTAAAGAACCCCTAGTCAAAATTTCACGATCACGAAGGTGCATATAATTTAGTGCAAAGTAATGACAAGATGAAAAATACAAGTTTAACTCCTTACCTTGATTTAATAAGTTTTGAATAGAGACTAAGTTCTGAAATGAAAATTATGTTTTCTTGTAACTTATAGATTACTTGAACTCTTACAATAATACTTCAAATATTTTTTCTCTTTTTCAAAATATTTTTTTAAAATACTAACATTTTTTTCGTTCTTTATGGATTTTGTGGGTGTAATCCAATGAAAACCCTCACAAGATAAAACTGGTCGTTTAGGGATAACCTAGAGGTTTAACGGCTTGTTGCACATGCTAAGTGCAATCATGTTTCTTACGAAAGTAGATAGATAGTTTTTGTTTTGCTCGAGGATGAGCAAAAGATAGGTGTGGGGGTGTGATCGTACACGCGCATAACATATTTTCATACCATATGTGTCACATTTTTTTCATTTATTCTTTAATAAAACTCTGCTATTTAGTGTATTCTCATGATTAATGGTGTGCAGTGTAATTAAGAAAGAAAAGAGAGAGATTGACAGATTTATCCAAATTAAATCTAGAAATTCAAAAGAAAGGGAATCGATTCAAATTCAAAGGTTCTAAAAGCTATATTATCTGAAAACAGGATATATCAGATAAGATAATATCATGTAATTTTAAGAGAAAAATGGGTTGCTTGAAGACCTATCGATTGAGTTGAAGATAAAAAAGATATCTCTTCAAATCTAGAACAAAAATTCACAAAAGGATAAAAGGATATGGGACAGATGGACGATCACACGACCACTTGATTCTGGCCCTAAGGCTTGGATTTTGCCACGAAAACACGGCAAAAGCCACGTTTTTGCAGCCTTATCTTTGAATCTGGGGGAGCGTTTGCTCCCCCTATCTTCCTATTTTCTCTTCTATCCTATTTCTCTTATAAATACCTACATGCTTAGAGGCAGAGGGACGAAGACTAGGAGTAAATTCTTTTTTTTTTAAGGTTTAGGATCGTTGTTAGATAGTTAATAAGAAGTTGCATTTCAGTTTTTCATTTATAGTTTAGTTCAGAAATAAAGTGAGAGAGAGAAAGAGAGATTGAAATCTGAAGCTGAAGTGACATCAATAAAGATTCGACGAACTTTTCTGCATCTCCACTTTGTTAGTATGTTTGCTTTCATTTATCTTTGTATTTTAATTCTAATATGAGTAACTAAATCGATTTTCTGGGCTCACATTCTTCTTCTGTAAGTATTCTTCTTGATCGATTTTAATAAAAAAAAAACTTAACGTAATCATATGAATGCCTAACTTAAAGCCTTGCATATTGGCGAGTGTTCTTGAAGGCACATGAGGTGGGTAAAGACTTATTTAACCTTCAATTTTGAAGGCAAGTCTTAAACTGGTTTTTATTTCATACTTGAGAAAATCTTGATGATTTAACAATCCATTTAAGAACTGTTTCAAAAAGAAGTAAACTTTTTCAAAATCCATCTTATCTGTTTTCCTTGAATGAATCAAAAATCAAGTCTTAATTTTGGCCTATGATCTAGTTGAGGCATCAACACTTTCAAGAGAAAATTACATAGTGGAATAATAAAATAGTGAGCCTGAATCTTCTCTTTGAATTAATACAACCAAGATCACTTTCAAGCTTCTTAAAAATCATCTTCTTCAAAACCTTTTCTGAATCTTAAAGTTTTCTTTAAATCACTTTTTTTACTCTCCATCTTCTTTTCATATAGAAAACATAAATACTAAAACTTATTTCCCCAAAATACCAAAATGCTTGCATTGCATCTCTCCTCGCGGACACGACCTATTAGCCCTTGCTACACGATAATTCTCTAATTTTCTCCCAATCAGGGAAAATGACAATGCCATTCCTACACAGCAGTCACAAGCACCAAATACTGGCTTAAACTTCTTAGTAGTATATCAATGTAGTCTTTTTTGTATTTCAGTTGAAGCAGTTTTGAAAGTATTGGCCCAAGGGTACAATCCTCAGTTTTGTTTTGATAATTACAAACCACATGAAGTCATTTAGTATTAATCAAGTTCTAGTATTTAAGCTTACAGAGTTCAAGAGAAAAGAATTAGGTTCTTTCTTCCTTTAAAGAAAGGTTATACAGTGATCAAGTTGATTCAAGGAAGGGATTCAAGCTCGGACGATAAAAGCTTGAAATTTTGGAGAAGCTCTCTTGATAAAGACTTGAAGAGAGTACAACCATCTGTAAGAAATTAAAATGTTTAAGTTTTGGTGTTGAATTGATGATCAAGATTCACACACACTTGCACAAATTACCCTTTACAAGTTCTATACAAAATTTTTTTAAACACATTTCAAAAATCTTAATGTTTTCTGTCTCTAACATTGCAGCTTAAAAGAGCTATTAACAGCTCAATATTGCTGTCGACTGGTCCTGAGAAGGGGATGTTTATAGGGCTTTACAGAGATTGATGTTCTCTGTGTTTCGAAGCTGACTTCCGACAACCCACTTCGATTGTTGACAGCTGATACATTCTGTATCAGTCAGCTGTCGACAATCTAAAAGTACACCTAGAGGAGTAGTGAATAACTTAGTGCTAATCTAATGGTCAATAATATGGAATTAAACTTTTAGACTATCACAATAGATATCCAAAGAGTAAAGCCAAATTCTCAGTGAAGGGCTCTATAACTTCTCCTCAAGATTCTTCTAAATTAAAAGTTGAGGTGCTTCAATAGCTCTCTTGGAATGATACAAGTATGAGCACACAAACAATATCAAACATATGTAAATGAATAATAGTAGTAATGTAAGATATAAAGAGAGTAGAGTTTAGAGAGATAGCCAGATGCAAATACAAGAATATGTTTCGAGGTTCGAGAACTAAGCTCTACGTCCCTGCCTTCATCTAGAAGGATTTCTACTATCTCCACTAAGGACTCCATAAAGAATACAAACTCAATCCTCTACACAAGAGGAGGCACAAAGCCAAGGCATAAAGCCTATGCATAAAGTTATCACCTCTACACAAGAGAGAAGGCACAAAGCCAAGGCACAAAGCTTAAGCACAAAGTAAAAGAGTGGTTACAACACTTGGTGATTACAAAGAACACAAACAACACCTTTCACAATCCAAGATCCTAAAGGATAGATTTGGCAGTGAAGAGCTCAAGCTTGTGAGAAAATAAAGATTTTGAAAATAAAAACACAAAAGAAAACACTTGAAAAAACCTTCTTGAATGATATGAAAATTGAAAACTTAAAACTTGAATCTCCCAAAACTTATTTTCTTTGATTTTTCAAAACTTTGAAACCCAGTATAGTATAGATTTAGAACTCAAAAACTCTTTAAAAACTTTATTTAAAAACTCTGTAGAATGTAAGAAATATTGCTCTTCAAAAACTTGTAACAAATTTGGCCAAAAACTTATTTATATAGGCCAAAATAAAAATTAGTTGTTAGGCTCAAAACACAAGTCAGAGAGACCGATCGGTCGACCAGGCGGTTGACCATCTACGATCATATTCTTGACCATTGGGTATTTTTGGTAGACCGGCCGGTCGACCGTTGAAACCCGAGAGTTCTACAAGGATAGTCGGTTGACCGGTCGGTCAGCCGATCTCCTAACTCTCCTAGGCCATGCACATTGGTGTATATCAGTCAACCGCTCGGTCAACTGATAGAACAAATGTGCTCTGTGGTCGGTCGATTGTGCGATCGATCGGCTTAGCCCAAAAACCACATAATATGAATCATTAAACATCTTTTTAAATCCCTTTTAAACCTCAGTAAATCCTAATAAATTCACAAAATTAAGTTCATGTTAATCTATTGAAGTACAAATATATGTGATCAAAAATCAACACATATTGCAAACATGTGAACTTGTTTTTGAGGCAAAGAAATTTTTATCTTTAAACTAAAACCGTATTTTTTGAGAACCAAACTTTTAAATAAAAACTTGATTTTCCAAAACATCATAAATAAAAAAACAAATTGTTCAAATATATTTGAAGCTCAATAGTGTTTGGGTACACAAATAAAATGATATGAACTTGTTTTTGATTGAAAACTAAAATACGAAATGGAAACTAGTTAAACTGAAATTAAACTTTTGTGTATGTGTAAGCTTGAGCAATCAAAACTAATAGATTATTTACAAGAGATCTAAACTTACAAACCCTAGATAAGTCTTCTTGTACTCAAAGTGGACTTGATACAAACTTAATTCTCCGAGCTAGACTCCATCTTGAATACTAGATATGTTTTATAAGCTTGAACTCTTGAGTTACTATGTGTTAGCTTTAAAGAAACTAAACACCAATTAAGATCTTGATCAATATCTGAAACTTAAACATAACAAGATCATTAGTACTATAACTATATGATTTAGTCATCATCAAAGCTGGAGCGATGGGTTTTTGGGCCCAACAATCTCCCCTTTTTTTATGATAACAAAACTCATGGAGTTATATATGCATGGATTAAAGATAGGCTTTGTAAAAGCTCCCCCTTAACTCACACATAATATAAATCATATAAATATTCAATGTAAACTCATAGATACCAAACAAACATAATAAACATATGCATAAACACAAACATAACATGCATATATAAACTCTAATTTTTCTCCCCCTTTTTATCAACTCATCAACAAAGGGGTAAAGAAAATATAATAAAGGTATATGCGATACAAATCTATGAAGAGAAGAAGAGACATCAAGTTAGAGAAGGGGCGACTAAACCCTAATCCATATAAGCATAATATACAATGTATAGATGGAGATGTTAAGCTCCTCATATACATGTGCATGATATAGAGAAGAGAGGTCAATCTCTTTTTTATACAACACATTCATCATAAATTTATATATATATGAGACGTTATGTTAGCTCCCCTTACATATAGGCAATAAGTATCAAATCAAATTTGAAGATAAAATAAAATTTTAATTACTAAGATACTATTAGTAAAAACCAAACAAGAATGCCAATTGAAAGGATAATAGTTGTAAGATACCAATTGTAAAATAAACATGGATATCAATTGAAAAAATAGAAATACCAATTGAAAATTTAAAACAATTTTGACACCAACATAGATACCAATTTGTAAAACAATTTTGATACTAATTGAAGATTTAAACATGATACCAATTAAATAGAAAGTGAAAAACAATTTTGAGATACTAAACAATTTTGAAAAATAGATACCAATTGTGGTAATCGATACAAAAAATATGAGCTATTAAAATATTTTTCTCAAAAAATAAGAATAAGATACCAATTAAAATTTAAATCAAGAAAGTTTTCCTCCTTTTTGAAATAATCACAAAATTAATGCATAAGCTTTGAAAAGTGATAATATCAATTGAAGGTGATATCAAATTATACATTAAAGCATATTCAATTTATGCAAAAAGAAGATTGTGTTAAAACATGCATAGAACATGCACGGAACATGCAAAATCAACCAAATCATATATTATGTATGTATGTCAATTGAAATACTATTCATAATAAAGAGCATACATATATAGATAAATAAAATGAGTATACAAAAATTAATTATCTTGAGAATTATGTGTATAACTCATTGAAATCACCAACCCACATGCATATGTCAAAATAATCATTTAAGCAAAATAATGTATGATCACCTAACCAATCCCCCAGTAAGGGTAGAAGTTTCTAGAAATAATGATTTTAAAAATAGTTTAGTACAAACTAAAAACTAGTACCGAGTGAAGAATGGAAGAACTAATTTAAAATATTTATAAAAATTAGTTTGAAATTCTTCAAACATAAATTAAATCATGTATATCTCATGAAAAGTTGTAATCACATAAAAATTGACACCCAAAATTTATAAAACATATAAATGCTCATGAATACAAAATCATGAGTATATAAAAGACATAGAGCGTACAAGAGTCATGTAAATAACACTTTTATGAAGATAAAGCAATGAAGCTCAATTTTATCAAAACCCATATAAAATGTTGTTCATAAATATTAAAATACGAATCATAAAAAATTCTATTTTCATCAAAAACTATTCAAGAATTCCATTGAAGATGTAAAAACAAATTTCAAGATATATGTAAGTTTTGTAAAAATGAAAGCATACATACATACATACATACATACATACATACACACATACACACACACACACACACACACACACACACACATATATATATATATGGGGTTACTATACCTCAGCCTGCGGCTGAGAGAACTCTCTCAGCCGGCGGGACGTGGCAACATCAGATCCACAAATCTGTCATAAATTTTGGCGGACAAAAACCTGAACAATCCCACCTAATTTAATATCAGTCACCTCAACATTGTATTTTTCCAAAAATACCCTCACTCACAACTTTTTACCTAATGTAAAAACATTTCCTTTTATTTTTACCATGGTCGCAGTATTTTTTGAAAAAGCGATGTATATGTATGCGACCTTGCTAATATTTTTTAAGCCAAATTTTTTTTTTCATACACTATTTGTCGAACTCGTTCGCAGTAGCTAAAATTATAGTTGCAGTCTGTTCGACTTAGATCGTAGAGTTTTAATTTTTTTCTGGTCTTTTATTTTATACGAATGTGACGTTGGTCGCAGTATATGAAAGGTCCTTTTTTTATTACATACTGCGACATGGTTCGTAGTTGTCTCAATATGCGTTGTAGTGTCCTGCGACCATGGTCGCAGTGTATTTAACGTCATTTTTTTAATTCCCGGGTCGCAGTTGATTATGTTTGCACTGTAGTCTTATGCGACCTTGGTCGCAGTGTCGACCCGGGTCGCAGTTGTTTATGTTTGCACTGTATACTTATGCGACCATGGTCGCAGTGTCGACCCTGGTCGCAGTTGTTTATGTTTGTACTGTATACTTATGCGACCTTGGTCACATTATTGACCCTGGTCGCAATTGTTTATGTTTGCACTGTAGATGATTGCGACCTTGGTCGCAGTGTAGACCATGGTCGCAGATGTCTATGTTTGCACTGTAGACTTATGCGACCTTGGTCGCAATGTCGTTCATTGTTTACATTTGCACTGTAAATAATTTATAAACAATAACCTAAATCCTATAAAGAGCGGCAAAAAAAGGGGAAAAATAATAATAAATAATAACCTAAATCTGACAACGAGCGGTCCAAAAATTGCCTTGTGGACAAATAATAATAAACAATAACGAAAGTTACCGAAAGAGTAGCTTTTCATAAGGGTATTTGGTAATTTAACTTCTTCCTATAAGCGGGCCGCAAGTTAGTGGGGTAACAAAATTGTGCCACGTCACCGCAGGCTGAGAGAGTTCTCTCAGCCGCAGGCTGATATACATTTTTCTCTATATATATATACATATACATATATATATATATATATATATACATATACATATACATATATATACATATATATACATATATACATATATATATATATACATATATATACATATATATATATACATATATATATATATATATACATATATATACATATATATATATATACATATATATATATATATATACATATATATATATATATATACATATATATATATATATATACGTGTATATGTATATACATATATATATATATATATATATGTATATACGTATATATATGTATATATATATATGTGTATATATATATATGTATACATATATATATATGTCCGAATATATGACACTCAAGGATACAATATATATATCATGTAGTTTTAACACAATTTACATACATATAAAGCAAAAAAATTCTTATAGAGAATCATGATATGTACGAGTGCAATAAAACATGCAATAAGTACACATAAGAAATGTAACATGTAAAGCATAAGATCAAGTGTAACACACGAATTGTATATGTTACAAGTTTTAACAAAAAAATGCATCTAGACATGTAACGAAAACATGATTAGCATAAAAACACCGAAACATGATTAAGAACCAAAATAATCATGGGTGTAAATGTAATGGTCATCAAAACTGAACAATATTTGAGAATACAAAAGATATGAATCAATTTTGTACAAAATCATGAGTGTATCTCAAAGAGTATATATGTAATCACAAGTTCTAATAAGCATTGCATTTAAACAGGAAACCCTAAACATATGAAACATGATATGATAAAATCATCCAATTTATAAGCATATATATATATATATATATATATATATATATATATATATATATATATATATATATATATATATATATAAACATGACATGGAGGATAGAGATAGCTACCAAACCAAAAGAACTAGTCGCCTTTCTCCAAAAACATGGTGGTCCTCTCACCAAAACAAATAGTGTTTGCATATATAGTTGTTTTTGTTAAGCTTAAATGCATCCACCAATAAGGCACCAAGTCTCTCACATCTTGTGAGAGCCCACACCTACATCAAAAGTAATAGAAATAGATTTTGATCCTAAACTTTTTTTCGGTCCTTGGGGGTTAGTACCTCTTCTTACCAAAATATTCTTACTTGCAAAATTGAAAACATTTAATCTATCATAACAAAAATTTTCAAGGTGGCCGTTATGACTGCAATGTGTACATGTATATACTCTAGCATACATAGCGCATGTGTATGAACATGGTGTGCTTATATATGTCGTAGAGGGTGTGCATGCATAAGTAGAGTATATTTCTTGAGAAACATTGATTCCAAACTTTTGTGATCAATGACACATTGGCTCAAAGTAGAGCCCAAATAATCAATATTCTTCTTTAGAACACAAATATCATTTTCAATAATAGGAGAACAAATAAAATGAGCATGAGAAACAAAATCTTTTTTCACTTTGAAAATAGGAATATAAATCTTTTCCCTTTCCAACAAAACAGTTTTCAAAGAAACCTTATCTTTTGAAATTAAAACAATTTTATTTTTCAAAGAATCAATTTATTTAAAAAAATCAAGTCTTGAGGATAAAGCATCATTTCCCTTCAAAACAATATCCAAATTGTTTTTCTTTTTCAAAATCTCATTATCATTCAAAGCAAAATTAAGTTGAGCTTTCAAAGATTCTCTTTCATTTGAAATCTTTACTTTCTTTTTCAAAACAAAATCGAGCTCTGGAAATAATATTTCATTTTCTTTCTTCAATTCTAAACTCTTATATTTTAATAATTTATATTTTCTCAACAAATCTTCACAAAATGTAAAAAGCTCTTCATTTAACGTGTGTGCATCTTCACTAGACATATTATCATTAGATGTACTAGCACAATCATCAAGATTAGATTCTTACTTTACCTCAAGGGAGTCTTTCCCTTAGATCATGAAGCAAACTTGATCAGAATCTTCACTAAATTCTCTCTCCAAATTGTTTGAAATCTTGTCCTTTGAGAGAGATCAACGTGTTCCACTCTAGAAAAATGAAATCATAATTAGAAATCATAGAAAGATGAGTATTACTAAGTGTTTGCTTTAGTGCAATCATATCTTGTGCATTAGTCTCTAATATTTGCCATTTTCAAAATATGATTTCTTAGTGGTAGAAAGATAAACAGGTGATTCTAAGGCTTTAAGATATGAACTCCTTTTATATTTTCACATTTCAATATTAGAAACATCAATATAGGAGGAGCAAGATAATCCATGAGCGTGTGAAACAAGAATGTGTAAAGTAAATATGTGATTAGCAAATATAGAATCACTCCTAAATTGTTAAACTGAACATCAGGAGCACTAGCTCTGATACTAATTGAAAGTATACCTAGAGGGGGTGAATAGGTGTAGTGCCATCTAATTATCAATAATGCAGAATTAAACTTTTAGACTATCACAATAGATATACAAAGAGTAAAGCCGAATTTCCGGTGAAGGGTTCTAGACTTCTCCTCAAGATTCCTCTAGATTAAGAGTTGAAGTGCTTCAATAACTCTCTTGGAATGATACAAGTATGAGTACACAAATAATATCAAACACGTGTAAATAAATAATTATAGCAATACAAGATATAAAGAGAGTAGAGTTTAGAGAGATAGCCAAACATAAATACAAGGATATGTTTCTAGATTCAAACACCAACCTCTTTGTCCCCTCCTTTGCCTAGAAGGATTTCTACTATCTCCACTAAGGATTTCACAAAGGATACAAACCCAATCCTCTATATAAGAGGAGGCATAAAACCAAGGCACAAAGCTTAGGCACAAAGCAATCACCTCTACACAAGATGGATGGCACAAATCCAAAGCACAAAGTAAAAGAGTGGTTACAACACTTGGTGATCACAAAGATCACAAACAATATCTCTCACAATCCAAAATCCTAGAGGATAGATTTGGCAGTGAATAGCTTAAACTTATGAGAAAACAAAGATTTTAGAAATGAGAATACAAAAGAGAACACTTGAAAAAACTTCTTGAATGATATAGAAATTGAAACCTTGAAACTAGAATTTTCCAAAACTTATTTTCCTTAATTTTCCAAAACTTTGAAGCCCAATAGAGATAAAGATTTAGAACTCAAAAACTCTTTATAAACTTTGCTTAAAAACTCTATAGAATGTAAGAAATATTGCTCTTTAAAAATTTGTTAGTAATCTAGCAAAAAACCCATTTATATAGGCCATAACAAAAACTAGCCATTAGGCTCAAAACACAGGTCAGAGAGACCTGTCGGTCGACCGCCAACGGTCATATTCTTGACCATTGGGGATTATCGGTCGATCGCCAGTCGACCGATAAAACCCGATAATTTTACAGGGACAGTTGGTCAACCGATGATCGGCCGATCTCCTGACTTTCATGGGCTGTGCAGATTGGTGCACGTCGGTCAACCACTCGGTCGACAGGCAGAGCAAATGTGCTCTGTAATCGGTCAACCGTACAGTCGACCAGCTCAGCCCAAAAACCACATAATATGAAACATTTAAACATCTTTTTAAATCTCGATTAAATCTCAATAAATCCTAATGAATTTCACAAAAATAAGTTCATGTATATTTATTGAAGTACAAATATGCGTGACCAAAAATCAACATATATTGCAAACACTAAACTTTTTTGTGAGGTAAATAAATTTCTATCTTTAAACCAATGCCCTATTTCTTGAGACCCAAACTTTTAGATTCTGCTTGTTGTTCTTCATCCTATTTGGAAATGGTACTATAGGCTTGTACACCTGACTGGCTGACTTGTCTTTTTTAGACTCATCATATTTGGAAGAATTGGAGCTAGATGAAGTGGATGCTTGTATATTGTTATGCTAAATTGGATTGGATGGTATTGACACTTTTCTTTTCCATCTCAATGTATGAACAACATTGCATTGATTAAACTGTTGATCCTCAGCCAGATGAATAGGGTTCGCTAATGGTTGACTAGGCAAAGTACCCTTGGACCTCTCACTTTATAAATTAGCTAGTTGACTCATTTGAACCTCTTATTTTGTTATGGCTTGTGTGTTATTGTTTTGCATTATTTGTATGAGAGACTTTTGGTTCCTTATATACCTTTCCATAATCTTTTCAAAATCAGTTATTCTTTTCTCAAGTGAAGGACTTTGGAAGGAAGATTGTGGAGAAGGGTTAGAAAAGTTTGTTGATAATTGGAAGAATTAGATTGATGATTGGAAGAATTGTGATTATGATTGGGATGTTGGAAGTGGTTTGACCTTGAGTGGTCATTGTTGTTTTGGCTCCATGAGAAATCCGAGTAATTTTCCAGCCAGGATTGTACGTTTGAGCATAAGGATTGTTATGGGGTCTTGAAAAGGCTGCATTTATAGGCTCGTGATACATTTGTTGAGTATGGAAAACTGGACACTACTCAAACACATGGTTCATGGCTTGACAGTAAGAACAACCTGAAGTTGAAAATTGGTTTGGGCTGACTTGGTTGACTGGAACTGGCTTCTTCGTTTCTATAACTTCCATTCTTCTCATTAGGCTAAAAATTTAGCCTCAGCAGCTACGGGTGATTCTATTGAATGAAGACCTCTTTTTGAAGAGATAGGATTTGTGTTTCTAGACTTTTCAAAAATAGGTTTCCATTGGAGGGCTTTTTTAACTAGATTCTCAAATAAATCTCACCCTTGGTTTTCATCCTTTTATAAGAATCCCCTAGGCATATAGTTTCGAAGAGGGTTTTGTTCTGGTAGTTTAAATCATTATAGAGAATTTGGCATTGTCGCTACTTTTCTATTCCATGATGAGGACACTGGAAAGGAGGTCTTTGAAGCACTCAAAGTACCTCCAAAATGGTTCACTGGATTCTTACTTGAACTGCATGAAGTTTTCCTAATGACAGCGGTCATGTGCATTGGATAGATTTCTTCAAAAAGACTTTGATGAAACTATCCCACGATGTGATGGAACCGGTCACTAAGCTGTATAGCCATTTCTTGGCTAAGTCCTTAAGAGAAAATGGAACGAATCTTAACCTAATAGAATCGTCTACAAGGTGAGGGATTTTTCTCATTAAGCATACTTTCTCAAATTCTCTTATGAAGAAATATGTATATTCAGACTCTAAGCCATAAAACTTAGGGAGTGTATTGATGAAATGATGCTTAAGCTCAAAATTACTGTCACCAGCCGATGGAAGTTGGATGTAAGATGGATGTGAGATTCTCATAGGGTAGAACCTATCCTACAGAGATATTGGTTGAGCCATAACGGGATCTGGTTTTGGTTCTGGTTTGGCTGGTAAACTGATTCTAGTCAACCTAGATGAATTTGGGTCTCTCGACCACACTTGTATGCACAAATACTACCACAAATAAGCTCACCAATCAGTCAAAAAGAAAAGAGAAAAATTCAACCACGGCAATTCTAAAGGAGACTTGGACCTATACAACTTCTAATTGGTTAGATTATCCAAAGGAGGTATAATGTAGAATCTGACCGCAAATTAATCAACCAGGTCGGGGCAAGATTGGTGGGAGGTGATTGCAAACATTCATTGCATTATTCTTTATTACATTTTCACATTTATTATATTATATAATAAATCTGCTAAATTTCTTATCTTAAATATCTATTTTGCAGAAGATAATGATGGGGATAAAGAGGATAAAATCAAACAAATATCAGTCATATTCAGATTTAACTAGATCTATTTGGTTAGAGAAGGATGATCCCAAATCCAATTGGTTAAATTCAGTTTTTGGTGAATCAAGTGGTTAAATCTAAAGATCAACCGAGGATAACGTCAAATACATAGTCCAAATCCAAAGGGATAAATGGATAGAGAAAAGATCAACGGATGAGATGAAGCAAATTTGACTGGATATATTTTAGTATTTAAATCATAACTTCCTCTACTGAAATTCAAATCTAATGATTCAAAATGATCTAAAAAGAAAACTTAAAGAGCTACAACTCTTAATTTGATCATTATTTTGAATTCTACATTTGATAAGTTATATTCAGCAATCAACACACTAACAAGTTATAGATCAGAACTGAATATCCACATCAAATCAAGTCTAGAGATAAGGAGAAGATTCAAATTCAGAAATATCTAGCTTCCCCTATCTTCATACTCCTCTAGCCTCTACATTTCTCTTATAAATACCTGCATTCTCAAAGGCAAAAGGGAACGATCAAGCAGAGAGTAGAATTTAGGCTGTTCTGTAATTTGTAACTTAGGTTTTTAGTTTTCTTTTATGTAATTTTTATTTTCTTTATGTAACTGAGAGGAGATGAGACTTTCATGGAGGAATGAGAACAAACTTGTACTGAGGATAACCCGGTGTAAGTAATCTTTTCTTTCATTATTATTTGAATCGAATTGAAGTTTTCTTTTCTTTTCTTGTTTTTGTTTGCTTTCCTCTTCTGTGTTTGTGGATCCAAATGAATCCGATACCCTAAAAGTTGCCTTGCCCTTGCAAGTGCCGTTGATGGCTTATGGTGATGGATATCCATTTCTATGGTAGTGTAGCTTGCCCCTTTATTTCATAGTGTAAATCAAGAATGGGGAAGATATTATTTGTCATACTTAGCTCGCCTTCAAACAAAGGTACATCATCGATACGGGTCAAACAAAGGTAAGCAGGCGCCGAAGAGGTTAGTAAGTTTTATTTTTAGGTTTTAGTTTTTTTTTTCTTTTAATTCTTTAGTTTAGATCACCAACACCATCAACACCCAACTCTTTCATCATTCATTTTAATATTTTTGTATAAACTCATTTTTCATTTTTTTCCACCTTCTCAATCTACTACTTTCTTATTAACTTAACTGTAACTAAATTTTTCTCTTTTCTCTTAAAGAACTAAAAGAAGATCTTTAACCTTTCTATGTAACTTAAAAGAGAACTTGCTAAAAAAGCTTCCATCGCTAGTCCCTCCTTGTGGATCACGACCCGCGTAACCACTTGCTATTGCGGTAGAATTGAGCACCTTGCACTTCTATTTTGTATTTCTGAAATTCTGTATTTTTGTTTGCAGGTAAAAACTCAATCAAATTTTGGCGCCGTTACCAGGGAGGGTCGGTAAGTAATTCTCTTTTTAAGTTTACGTTTTTAGTTAATCTCTTCTTTGTTCTAGGTGTACAGGTTTAACAATAAATTTTTTTTGCTGCAGTGGATATATAAGTGGCCCTGGACTCTGCTCAAGAAAACAGAGCCCAGAAGCCCTCAGATTTGCTACATTCTAGTGGCAATCTGAGTGAACTACTAATCTGTATTTTTGCATGTTGGCTGAATTGCAAAGCTAAATTTATGTAGCTATTTATTTTTTTTATTGTCTCACTATACATACTTTCTAACCTAAATAGTAAAATGATGTTTGTTAAATGCTAAAAATGGTTTAGACTTGTATTTAGGTACGTGTCTAATTCGTTTACATTTTACATTACTGTTGAAGAGTACTGGAGCAAACGTACTTGTGCATAGTATATAGTAAGGAACAATTTTGAATTGTTTATATTTCTTAAGTGTTGCTTTTCATGTACACATTGCACTAAATTGATTTAAGGGCTTGTCCTATAAACAAGATAAGGTGGGGAAGTCATTACCCTCCCTTAGTCCACAAATAATCTCCTCACTCACTAACCCAAGTCTAACTAAAACTGAGTATACGTTGGCCCTAGAGACATCTCGGACTCATATAGGAGACTGACTTAAGAGGAAAGTTGATTAGAATTTGACTCTTACCAAATCGGTGTGTAAGTTTGGGGATTGAGGGGCGAAACACCGAAGGCTGGTGGTTTGGCTTAATTAGGCCCATTGTTTTTAAGCATGGATACCTCCCACCAATCTTGTCCCTACCTGGCCGATTAACTTGTGGTCAAACTCGACAATATACCCCCCGTGGACAGTCTAACTAGTTAGAAGTCGTCTAGGTCTAAGGTTTACCTGAACTTAGGATTAGATTTTTTTTCTTTTTGTTTGTTTATTTTTTTGTTTGATTTTGACATTTCTTATGTGATATGGCTTATAACAATAATTTTTTCAATTTTAATGGTAATCTATGTTACACCCCGATCTCTTTTTCAGATATTACCAACCCAACATATCATAAATTTAACCAAACTAGTATGCCGGATTGGTCTTATCCGAATCAATACATGCCCCAGTCTCAATACTATGAACAAGACTGGAATAATTATCACTACTCTTCACAGAGTCAATGGGGTACAACTCTCCTGAGTCATATAGTCAACCACCTTACCAACATCCAGCTTCATATACTCCTTCTCCCGAATAACCATTGGAAGAATCAATTGACTGGAAAAAAAAAGGATGGAGCCTTAGATGAGCTTGAGTGATGAATTCAAATTTTAGAAGACTCAAAATCCCATCAAAATTTTTAAATCACAGATCCTTACTCTATTTTTCAAGGAGAACATGCCAACTTAGAAAAAAGTATGGAAACCATGATTCAATACCAAAATGATCCACTCAATATGATAGAAGTAAGACTTAGTAGATTGGAAAATATGCACAGAAATAAGGAAACTCTCCCTACCCAATTTTTGACTATTCCAGGCACTTCTAACCATATTGATGAAAATCAAGAATCATGGTATCTTGAAGATTTTGACCAAGGTTCAATTTCACCACAAAATCTTTAACTTAACCAATATCAACCCATTAACGAATTGGCAAGTTTTCATTTTAATGAGATTGAACTTGATTATGAATGTGAACCCGATCCCCAACTTTGTGATTTAGTTCCTATCTTTGAATCTATGTTGACTCCAGTATTCTTACCAAATTTGAACCAATTTCTCGAGGCAACATTTATTCCCGTACCTATAGATCTAGAAATTGAATCACCAATTTTGGACAGTCACATTCCATTGATGGAAAAAGAATGTAAATTTTAATTCTGGGATTTGGACTCAACTCTTAAACCAAACTTGACTATCGAACCCAAAGTTGATTTTTTTGAGTTAGTATTGGTTTCTGAACCTATCATTCTTAAGCCTAAGTCAACCATTCAACCAAGTCACATTCTTTTGTTGGACATGGGTATAGACCATGATGACTCCGTGATGATTTTTCAAGACTGGTCATGTAAAGGGAGTAAGTTTCACGATAGGATTTTTTATGATCCTATTCATATTAGAAAATTTAAATATGTAAATAGAAAAAAGGTCAAAAAGGTAGGTTTCGTGAACCACCACATTATCTTGATTGGGTAGTAACGCTTGGCCCAATCAGACCACCACCAGAGCCACCACCATAAGGTAATATTTTCCTTCCTTTTCTTCTTTTTCATTCATCTATGCATTAATTCATACATTAAGGAAAATGCATGAGATAGGTGTGGGGGAGGGTTCTAACATAACTTAGGTTTTCCTTTTATTAAAAAAAGAAAACAATTAACATTCTCTTTACTTTTAAAAACTTTTTGAAAATAGAAATAATATTTTAACAATTTTTTTGTAAGAAATTAAGTCAATTTTAAGGAATAGGAGAATCATAATTAGAATTTCTTATACTTAGTCAAAATAAGATTATTTTTTTGATTTTTAGGGTTAGGAAGATAATTTGTCAAAGTAATTTAGTCTTGATCTTTACCTTGATAATATATGCATGCTTTATACACTTACACACTTAGTGTTCAAAAATAATGATTCTTATGCCTTATTAAAAAAAAGAAAAAGAAAAGAAATATATATATATAAATTCTCTGATTAAGCTGGGGTATTTGTGCCTCATAAAGTATAAGTATTCACGCCTAAAAACGGTTCATATAATAAAATCCTTAGTTTTGCGGCCTTGTTTGTTCGAGTCCTTTACTCCTTGGGGTGTCTTCTTACCTGGTGCCCTAAGACTGTTTGGTTTAAGAGTCATCGATTAAAGGCTCGTTACATGGGCAGATTAGAAAGCCTAATAGAACTAAGGAATATTATCACCAAAAATAAATAAATAATGCATAAGAGTTAGAGTTAAAGAACCCTTAGTAAAAATTCACGGTCACGAAGATGCATATGACTTAGGGTAAAGTAATAGACTAGATGAAAAATATAAGTTAAATTCAGATTTAGCTAGATCTATTTTGTTAGAGGAGGATGATCCCAAATCCAATTGGTTAAATTCAATTTTTGATGAATCAAGTGGTTAAATCTAAAGATCAACTGAGGATGATGTCAAATACAGAGTCCAAATCCAAAGGGATAAATGGATGAGAGAAGATCAACGGATGAGACGAAGCAAATTTGACTCAGATTCTGACTGAATACATTTTAGTATTTGAATCATAACTTTCGCTATCGAAATTCAAATCTATTGATTCAAGATGATCCAGAAAGAAGACTTAAAGGGTTACAACTCTTAAGTTGATCACTATTTAGAGTTCTGTCATTTCATTAGTCATATTCAGCAATAAACACACCAACAAGCTGCTAATCAAAACTGAATATCCACATCAAATTAAATTTAGAGATAAGGGGAGGATTCAAATTTAGAAATATCTAACTTCCCCTATTTCATACTCCTCTAATCTCTGCATTTCTTCTATATATACCTGCAATCTCAAAGGTAAAAGGGAACGACCAACCAGAGAGTAGAATTTAGGCTGTTCCAAAGTTTGTAACTTAGGTTTTTAGTTTTCTTTTATGTAATTTTTATTTTCTTTATGTAACTGAGAGGAGAGGAGACTTCCATGGAGGAATGAGAATAAGCTTGTACTGAGGGTGACACCGGTGTAAGTAATCTTTTCTTTCATTGTTATTTGAATCGAATTGAAGTTTTCTTTTCTTTTCTTGTTTTTGTTTGCTTCCCTCTTCTGTGTTTGTGGATCCAAATGAATTTGATAGCCTCAAAGTTGCCTTGCCCTTTCAAGTGCCGTTGATGGCTTATAGTGATGGATATCCATTTCTATGGTAGTGTAGCTTGCCCCTTTATTTCATAGTGTAAATCGGGAATAGGGAAGATCCTATTTATCATACTTAGCTCACCTTCAAACATAGGTACATCATTGATACGGGTCAAACAAAGGTAAGCAGGCACTGAAAAGGTAAATAAGTTTTTTAAGGTTTTAGTTTTTCTTTCTTTTAATTCTTTAGTTTAGATCACCAACACCATCAACACCCAACTCTTTCATCATTCTTTTTGATTTCTTTGTATAAACTCATTTTCTATTTTTTTCCCACCTTCTTGATCTACCACTTTCTTATTAACTTAACTGTAACTACATTTTTCTCTTTTCTTTTAAAGAACTAAAAGAAGATCTTTAACCATCCTATGTAACTTAAAGAGAACTTGCTAAAAAAGCTTCCATCGCTAGTCTCTCCTTGTGGATCACGACCTGTATAGCCACTTGCTATTGCAGTAGAATTGAGCACCTTGTACTTCTATTTTGTATTTCTGAAATTCTATATTTTTGTGTGCAGTTATAAACTCAATCATGAGGTATCCACGCAAAAAGCTAAGGGTCTAATTAAGTCTAACCACTAAACTCTGAGGTTTCGCTTCTCAATCCCCATCCTTTGATATTGATTTGATAGGAGTCAAATTCTAATGCCTCCCCCTTAGGATAACCTCCTAATGAGTTCGAGATATCCCTAAGGCCAACGTCTATCAGATTTTAAGTTAAGCTTAAGTTGTGCGTGCTTAGAGATGGTTTGTGGGTTAAGAAAGGGTAATGACTCTCCCACCTTATCTGTTAGCCCAAAAGCCCATCACTCTAGTTTTGATGATGATCAACTCATGTAGTTATGTTCACTAATGATCTTGTGTTTAATTAGTGACAGATTTGTTATCAAGATCTTAGTAGGTGTGGAGCTTCAACAAAGGATTTAAAGTCAAGTTTTGGAGCTTACACCGGGTTGATTCACAAGCCTATGCATCAAGATCACATCAAGTACTCAAGAGGAGTCGAGCTCGTTGGATTGCATTTGGACCAAGTCAAGAAGATGAGAAGGCTTCAAGTGAAGACTTCAAGAAGATGAAGACTTGAGTCTAGGTTTGTTTTAGTAAGATTTTGTTTTAGATAAAATGTAAAGGATAGAGTAGTTGGTGGATTGCTCAAGTACATATACACACACACTCTTGATTTAGTTTTTCATAAAAGATTTCATTTTAGAAAAGTTGTTTTAAACATGGTTTTGGATAAAGACTATAAAAATCAAGTTTAGAGCTTAATGTCAAAAACATAGATATTTCATCTTATTTGTGTAGTGGATCATATCCATACACACTATGCTTTAATGAGTTCAAAATATCTAGTTTTTATTTAAAGGAGTTTTGGAAAAACAAGATTTTGGAAAATACAAGTTTTCAATTGAGCCAATATTTTCATATTACAAAAATAGTCCAAATCATTTATAACATGCCTTGATTTTGTGCAAGCATGTTTGTTTATCAAAGTATATTGGTAAAACTATTTTTGTAGTTTTTTTTAAAGTATTTTATGGGATTTTATTTCAATCAAAAAGACCAAGTTTTAAATCCCTTATCAGATTTCTATTTCAGGCTTCAGCCAAGTCGACTAGTCGACCTACCAAGTCGACTAGGGCTGAAGTCGGTCGACCGGCTCGGTCGACCGACGTGCACGACGTGCACGCCTTGACCTGGCAGATGGCCGGTCTGCCGACCCAGTCGACCGGAACTGAGAGCAGTGCTCTCTGTTCTTTTGGGTCGACTGGGCGGTCGACCGGAGGCTTCAACGGTCTGATTTTTGACCGTTGGCAGTCGACCGGGCGGTCGACCGACAGGTCTGACAGACCCCAATGGCTAGTTTTTGACAGCCTATAAATTTGGGGGTTTGGTCATTATTTTCACCAAGATTTGAGGAGAGCTTTCAAGCCAGTTTTTCTTATCCTTTCAAATGGTTTTCTCCACATATTTGAGAGCAAATATTTCCAATCAAAAGGAGAGTTTATAAAGAGTGTGTTTAAAAGAGATTCTTGAGTTTTCCTCCACCATTTCCATCCTAGTTTTTCTCACACAAACACTTGAGCCATCCATTGCTATTCATCTTATAGGAGTATTGTAGTGAGAGTATTTTTAGGTGATCAAAGTGTTGTGAGCACCAAAGAGTTCTTTCCTTGTTCTTTGAGAAGGCGGACAGTTGTGTTCGCATTGTTTCGGGTCCTAGTGTGGACTCGGTGTTTCGGGTTCGGGTGCAAACTCTTTGTTTGAGGTGCGGCCTCGGCGAGCCGGTGGGCTTGCGGTGTGTACGGACTAGGGAGTCCGAGAGTTGTAGGTGTTGCGGCACCGGGTGATCCATTGGGATCGATTATAGTGGAAATCCTTCGTGTGTCGAAGGCGGGGATGTAGAGCAAGGGTGCTCGAACCTCGAAACAAATCCCTTGTGTTTGCGATTGCTCACTCTCTCTCTCTCTCTCTCTCTCTCTCTCTCTCTTTGTCTCTTGTTTATATCTTGCATGCTATTACTTGTCTTATCTTTACATGCTTGATATATTGTGTGCTCATTGATATACTTGCTTGGGTTTGTTTGCTAACACTTGTATTCAACCAAGAGAGCCAACGCGGCACCTCAACCCACTCAAGGGGAATCTAGAGGAGTTTGTCCAGAGCCCTTCACGGGGAATTCGGCAACACTCTTGTGTTATACGTGGTGTTTAGTTTAAATAGTTTGTTAAGGTCATAATTGCTTTTAGCTTCCACATTATTTGGCATTAAGTGACCATTAGATTAGCCATCACCTATTCACCCCCCCTCTAGGTGAACCTTCATTATCTTTTGTTGGGTTTTGCCCTTAAGATGATTTAATGCAAGCGTGCAAGATATAAAAAAGTAGCATTTAACAAGCAAGTAATCACTCAAGAATTTTCCTAAGCTATATGCTATGTAAACGTACCTTGTCTCCAGCCTTCTTCAATAATAGTTGAAATGAAAACGTAATTAAACAAATGCCAGGAATGCAAGTCTAAACATTTTTTAAGTAATTTATTCAACCAATTACTATTGGATTAAAAACAAGATTGTAAGATAATTAAGTAAAGAAAACTAGAAACAAAGAAAACTTGTTTTGCAGAGCAATATGTCCTGCAAGAAGGAGTTTTTAGTAGTCCCATAATAAATGTGTTTCTGCGACAACCTCTTGAAATCCTATTCCCTTCTTCTAGAGCAGGGGCACAGGATCACAAGTCTTCTTCTATAATGGTTGAATACTCAACCTGATTTCTTTAACCCTGAAATAAAACATCAACTTGTCAAAACACAAGAATATCGTTCCCTCCCCAGCAATGACGCCAAAATTTGATTGCTAAATTAGAATACCATGTAGCTTAAGGCTAACGGGTCGTGTCCACGAGGAGAGATGCGATGGAAGCATTTTGGTGTTTTGAGAAAGACAAGTTTTAGTGTAGGTGTTTTTTAGATGAAAAGAAGATGGATAATAGGAAAGTGATTCAAAGAAAAATTGAAGGTTAGAATAGGTTTTAGAAAAAAGTGGTTTTTGAAGAAGACTTTGAGAGTGATGTTTGCTTGTATTTAATAAAGAGAGATCTGTACTCAATAATCTTTACTCAACTCTACATTTTTTCTTGAAAGTTTAAGTGCTTCAATGAGATCATAGGCAAAGTTTTAGTCTTATATTTAAGAGAGATCAAGTAAAACACATAAGATATTTTTTTTAGAAATCAAACTTCAGCTTTGAAATCATTCTCTGAGTTGAATGTTAAATCGTCAAAGCAATAAAGTAAGCATGGAATAAAAATAAGTTCTTTAAAGATTAACTTCAAGAGTAAGTTCAAAAATCAATCCCTTCCTCATGTACCTCCAAGAACACTCGCAAGAAGCAAGGCTTAAAATTAGGCAATCAAATAATTCAATTGGGTATTTTTCATGAAAATTGATAAAGATCAAAAGTAGAGAGAAGAGATCAGTGAGCCTAGAAAGAAGAAATTAAGCTACTCGAAGAAAGAACAAACAATTGAATGAATTATAAGCATAGACATACCAGTAAGATTAAGTAGAGTTAAGTAAGGTGAATCTTCTTTGATAGTCACTTCAATGGCAAATTACACACTCTTTTCCTTTCTCTCTCTCTCACTTGTTGCTGAACTGAACTACAAAATAAAAACTAAGATACAATGATTGACAAAAAATAGAGATATAGTTAAGGGTTAAAAGGATGTTATTTGAATGTAGGTTAACTCTCTGCCTTCCATAATTTATCCGCGGTAGCAAGGGCTATGCAAGTCGAATCCACAGGAAGGAATGCGATAGAGGCTTTTCAGTATCTCCTTAAATACTAAACTGGTTAAATATTCTTCTAAGAAAAAAAATTCAATTGTTAAGTATTAAAAATATAAAGAAGAATATAAAATTTGGAAAGTAACCTAGTGTTCGCAGAGGAAAAATTCGTGTAAAGTTTCCTTGAATCAATTGAAAGTTTACAACGGATTAATACTCTGATTACAAGGGAGGGAGGATGTTGAGTCTTGAATCCTCCCTTTGTTTAGTGCTGGGTTCTTCGTGTGGCGGTGGAGAGTGAATCTTGTTCTCCGTTGACCGGATGACCGTCGGGATCGTCAGGGATCTTCTCTTTGGCTGGTAGAAGGAGTAACACAGCTCTGTCTACCAAAACTCTCAAAGAGAAGGTAGGCAAAGGGCAACTCGTACGCAGCGAGCTTGTTGAAGAGTTTAGCTCTCTTTCTCCTGTCTCTGTCTTGTTGTCGTCTAACTAAAGAAAATCCGACCCCTTCTTCAATAGCGACGGGGCTATTTATAGGGGTTCCAGGGTGAACGTGCCCCCTAAAAACGCTCAACGAGGGCTGACCTCCCCGCTATGTGGGCGGCGACTGGCCCCATAACCAGGGCGGTTATAACCGAGACGCGGGTGTCGAGCCCACGCGCCTTGATGTTGAGACGCGGGTGTCGAGCCCACGCGCCCTGATGTTGAGACGCGGGTGTCGAGCCCACGCGCCCTGATGTTGAGACGCGGGTGTCGAGCCCACGCGCCCTGATGTTGAGACGCGGGTGTCGAGTCTTCGCGTCTAGAACTTGAAACTCTGCTTTTTAATGGCTTGTCTTTTAGTGATTTTTAGACAGCCTACAGAACCCCCTCCAAAGTTTTCGATATTCCGCAGTTAACTGGGACGGATTTCGAAATACTTTGGACTCTAGCTGAATTCGCCTTTATGACTGGACTGTTAATGCTCCGGGTTTGATCTTATCTGGAGTTGGTCTTCGTGAGTGTACTGTTGAACTCTTTGAGGCCACCAGAGTTGATCGTGTTGAGTGTCTAGATACACAGTCTAAACCACCCCGATTGCTTTTAGTCTGTCATGGACGCGCTTTAAGCCAGGAGTGGACGATCGTCTGCTTGTGCCAGTGTACTGTTGAACTGATTTGCAGAAGCAAGGACTGAACGCCAGTTCTTTTTGAAGAGCAGAGATAGTACTGCTTTACAGACGCGACTTTCATGGGGTGTGCCTTTTGGAAATGGAAAACGCGACTGATATTCGATTGGGCAGACGCGATGCTAGGCCGGATTGGAAGGACGCGAACTTCGGAGAGACGCATCCTTTTAAGTAAGGACGCGACTTTCTGGACGCGACTATGGCTGTGCTGACGGGGCACGTCCATCAAAGAGGCGCGCCTGTTGAGTGCGAATCCGTGCCATGTCATGAGTGCACCGCCACTTGTTCTGGGGAACCGTCGGGACATCACCTTTTGGCGCGCGGACTTCCCGGTTCATTAAATGATCTGTTCCACGCGTCAAGCGATGACTCGCTGTAGAGCTAATCGAGCCACGTGCCGCGTATCTTTGCAAATCTTTGTGCCTATAAATGGCAACAGTCAGAGAGGTATCTCTTCTTCTCCGAGCGCATCTGTTAGGGTTTTTAGAAAAAGGATTTTTGTTCATCACTTTTCATTTCTCCTTCATCGGATTCTTGATCACCAATGGCACCCAAGGCCAAGCCAACCGCATCATCCTCAAAGGCGGCCGTCGCCGAGGCCCAGAGGGGCGGTTCCTCTGCGCAGGAAGTCCTCTTCCCAGGTATAATGCCGCTTAGGCTTAACCTTCACCATTAATGGTGGAAGTTCATGGAACCCCTAAAAAAAACTTTTTTTTTTGAGGAGAACCGTCAACACAGAATATAAACCGTGTTTGATTCTCAGGCGCGGTCTCAGACGCGGTCTCTGAGTTGATAACCAAGGCGCGGGTTTGATGACCTAGTGCCAGTGAGTCCTGCATTTCAGATTCTTCACTTAGAATATTTCTAATTGTGAAGGGTTTGGACGCGGACTTGATCCTTGCGTTCTATGACATCAGGTGCTGATTTTTTTATGAATCTTGCACCTGAGCCCAAGTACTTAGAGATTTTTCATAAGTCTTGGTTTTCAAAACGCGGGCTTGATCCTGCGGGCCTCACATCTGGACGCGGATTTGCAGGTCTGGACGCGGATTTTGATAATTCCTGCGTCCAGTGTCTCTTCTGCGTCTGGACGCGGATTCTCAAGTCTAGACGGGAATTTTGATAATTTCTGCGTCCAGCATCTTTTCTGCGTCTGGACTATAGACACTTAACACAAATTTTTTTTTGATAAGATGTCTGATCAAGTGTCTTTTTCTTTTGCAGTGCTACACTCTTCTGCCCCACTCTCTAAGAAGCGCCACTTTGGGCACGTAGGTGGCCCTGACCGTGATTTAATCTTTGCGCTGCAAAGGACTGTACCTGTGACTGCTGACAGGTCGCAGGAGCGCAAGAAAAGGCTCTCCAATGTTGACATGATAACTTTTCGGGAGCTTATGACTGACGTAGCATTCACAACGGATGCTCGCATTCCGCTGGAGAAGCCTGCCTTCTTCTTTGGAGACCATGTCGGCGATGGCGGCTATTCCATGTATGACGGAACTTATAAATGGCTCCGCCAGATAGGGGGTAGAAGATTCTTTCTTCCAGACATGGAGAGGATGTACCCGCTGTCTTATCTCCAGCACACGTCCATCCCTCGGAAGATGAAATGGGACCTTTCCCGATATGTCCCTGAGATTACCCTCGGTGACTTAGGCTCCAAAAGGGTATACCGTCATGATAGTCATGATAGGGCGGTTCTCGGCCTGTTTCCCGGGTCGCTCAGGACTGAGCCCCCAGTTGGAGAAACACCAAAACTTGGCACCACTTTCCTCAACGCGTTCATGAAAGTGGAGGGTGATTTTCCGGTTGAGTTCCGTTCGCCCGGGTGGGTTCATTCCACCGAGAAGTATTGGTGGGGCAGGATGGTGAGCTTCGTCCTTGCCGACCTTAGGGACTTGTTGGAGCAAACGGATCTGTACCAGGCAGTCAGGGCCATACAGTATGGTATCCCGCCGAGTTCTCAGAACTTCTTCGGGGTCCTGGAGCGGTACAATCCTTTGACGGGGACATTCTTCACTCCGGTCGGAGAGATGGGCCTTGCCCTGCACGAGTTGCATGAGATCTCGGGGCTGGCAACAGGGGACTCTCCCTATGAGGAATATGTCCCAACCACTGAGGAGCTCAACCTTATAAAGAAAGGGTCTCCTCAAGTGTACGAGACTTATTGGGAGGTGTTATGTCACTTCCACATTTGCGGTCAGGTAACTTCTTGGAGGTCGGGAGGAGTCAAGCAGCTGTCTTGGGCCAGCTACTTGTTTAACGGTATCAATAAGAAAGACCATCCGGTAACCCGACTGGCTCCCAGCTCCGACAAGGAGATTGACGATAGGATTACGGCTTCTGAAGGCTTCTACACCCCGGTTTCGAACGAGGATGGTTTCGAACCTGACATGGTTTTCGAAAGCTTTCACCATCAGGCCCGGATTCCTGTCTCCGATCGAGCACTGTTGGCAGGCTTCTTAATGCTATGGTTGAAGCGCTGTGTGGTGCCCACGCTGCCACATGAAGTCATTGTTGCCGATGTAGTGTACCCGGCGGTGCTCATGGCCTATGGCAGTCCCATCGCCCTTCTTCCGGCCATGGCGGCTGGCATTCAAATCGGGTTGCGGGCGTTGACCCAGACTTTCTGCGAGGCAGGGAAGGCTGTTGATTCCCATGGCAAGCCAATTGTTGACTCAGAGGGGAAGCCGACGGTGAAGCGTCCCAACCCTCGGGTCGAGCTGCCCTACACGTACTTAATGGCTTGGTACGTGATGCACTGCCCCTCTCTGATGACGCCGGTGCCTTAGAGTGAGGGTTTTGTCCCCTTTGTACAGCGGCTGGAGGGTTCTGACTGGTGTAATACTTACATGTATTACGTTCGAAAGTGCATTCTGTCTGCTTCGAACTACCAGCTTAACCGCTGCTTCCCCGAGATTCCTGGTGCATCTTTTGGGGAACTATATACTGACTCCGCAGGCCAAGATGATTTCACTAGGCTGTCAACGGGGATCTTCTGGTGGTTGATTAACATCCGGCCTGGGTATGTGCTTTTCCGGCAAGGGACTTCATGCACGATCGAGCCATATATGCCGAATCGCTTCGCCCGGCAGTTCGGCTATGATCAACTCTACGTTGGCAACCCCAATGCTCGACTCGCCTTCAGTGGGAACTTGTTCGAAGGTGCTCGGGCTTGGTACTATAGCGTGGCCGGAGGGACGGAAGCAACTTTCCGTCTACCTATCAAGGAGCCAAAGGGCCGCACAAGCTTCAGCTTCTGCACCTGGTACTTCCAGGTCAACCAGACACCATCCTTTGTTCCGGAGTATTCATGCATTGAGAGTATCAATGCAAATTTCGAAGTAAGGTCGGGGTCCGGTAAACGTTCGCGAGGCGTCGAGCAGTATCTGAAGGCTCTGAGGGAAGTCGGGAGAGGGTCGAGGGAGGAGCCGCGAGCAACAAAGGCTCGACAAGTGGTGAGTAAGCGTGCTCGAGGCTCTACTTCCACTGCTGATCTTGCCCCAAAGAGGGTCCGGAGAGACTTGACGGCCGAAGTTTCTCTATCCGAAGACATCCCTGCTGGTGTTGAGGAACCGAGGGAAGAACAGGCGGATGAGGATGATGCCCCCTTAGTCCCTGCTAGCAGGTTGCGCAGCAGGGGCCCCAGGATTGTGGAGGAAGCGGAGCCTGCTGACGAACCAACCGCTGCTGACGAGGCTGAGCAGTTCGAAGTCGACATCATGAGCGGAGGTGATGTTGAGATTCCGGGGGTCTCAGTTCAGCCCGGGTCTTCCTCAGCTCACGAAAGGAGAGATGAGGCACCGCAACCGGAGGTCGACATCATGAGTGATATTGAGATTGCAGGAGTCTCAACTCAGCCCGGTTCTTCCCCTGCTCATGAAAGGAGAGATGAGGCACAGCAACCTGGGTCTCCAAGTGTGTTCGTCTCCAGTCCTCGGACAGTTGACCCCAGCCCTACCACTGGGGTAATTGGTGGCAAGGCTCCGGCTATCGAGGCCTCTCGCGTCGAACTGTCGTCTTCCTTATCCGCAGAGGGAAGCGATTTTGAGGATGAGGTTGATTATGGTGACGAACCCGCTCCTCCTGATCCGAGTAAATTCTCACACATCTCGGAGGAGGAAATACATGGGTGCGAGCCGTTGACGGCATCACCACTGGCGGCAGTTATTCCCGCTGATGGTACTCTTTTCACCTTCTAACTTGATTTCCCTTTTCATTTTGAAGAGGAGGTTTTAACATTCTCCTTTTATGCTACAGGGTTGGCCGAGGATATTAAGGCTGCAACCTCCTCGCATATCGAGGAGATGGTGCAAGAGTTGACCCAGCCGGAAGGAGTTGAGACTCTAGCCGCTGAGATGCCTCCAGAGAAGGCAACTACTGAAATCGGGGAGACTTCCACTCTGCAGGACGAGGAGGCAACCACTGAAGCCAGGGAGACTTCTACTCTGCAGGATTCGCCCAAGAATTCGACATCTCTGGACCTCCAACTTGGTAAGGAAGTTTTGATGTCTTGAATGTTTCTCTTCTCACCATTGTAGCTAATGTTGAGATAATTTGTAGAGAGAACTGAGGGGGCTCAGGTGGAGAGTCTGGCGGTCAGTGCCCCTCCGGAAGGCCACACAGCTCAAGCCTCGGCCGAGGTTTCTGAGGAGGTCGAGCTCACTACTCTGTCATCAGCTGTGGAGGTTCCTGCAGAGGTAGCACCCCTAGAAGCGCTAGTGGCTGCTCTTGCTCCTGCCGTACCGGTGGTCAGCCTGACTCTTGCGCGAGAAGAGCCGGCTTACATCCCTCACCCTGTGATAGAAAGGGGGTCGGGGAGCACCTCGGGCGATGATACTATGGAGTTCCTGACACGCAAAACGGTGCAACAGTTCTTTGACTCGATGCAATCATGCATCGATTTCATCCTGTCTGGGGGTAGCTCCTTTGAATTCGCCCAGATGTTTCTCGGAAACTTGGCCGAGAACATCAAGTTGGCCGGAGGCCCTTCGCTAGCCCAGGCGTGTCTGATGGTGGTGGAGCAGCTGGGACAAGACCTGAGAGAGCTTCGATCCCTGGAGGATGCCGGCTCATTCCACGAAGCCCAGGAAACTCTGAATAGGCTCCTTGCTGCTCAAGAGCAGGAGCGACGGGAGGTGGAGGAGGAGATAACCGATAACACCCGTCTTCTTGAAGGTTTCCAGGCTGATCATCAAAGGCTAACAGTCGAGTCCAAGGAATTTGTCATGATCATACAGGCTGCAAAGCAGGCTATCCTTGACTCTCGGGCTACGATAGCCAGGGCTGAGGCCATGATTGCTTTTAACGAACAGAAGCTTGCTACCTCTGAAAAGAGGCTAGCGGAGTTAGAGGCTGCTAAGGCGCAAGTTAAAGCAAACCTCTCTGTTCGTTCATCCGAGTTGGAATCCCTCCGTGTACAAGCGCAAGGATTTTTATCTGAGGCGGATCTGCGGGCCCAAGCTCTCATGGAGGCTGAGAAGGCGCGTCAACATAAGATACATCGCCTTAGAGAGCAAATCTGTTCCTTGGCGAACCAGGACTTGTAGCCTTCCCTTTTTTTTTTGTAAAGAAAAGGACACTCTGTTTTACTAAGAGTGTTTGTATTAACTTTTATCAGATGTAATAAAAGTCTTTGGAGTTCTTGTTCCATCTTTATTGCCTTGCTGTAGATAAATTCAACTTCTCAAGTCTTCTTGATGAGACGCGACATTGATTCATAGGAACCTAGGTAGAACCAAATTTTTCTGATGAGACGCAGCATCAAATCATAGAGAGAGACGCGGTCATCAGTTCCTAGGAACTTAGACAGAACCAAGTCCTTTTGATGAGACGTGGCGTCAATTCACAGAGAGAAACGCGGGTTTAATTGACGCGAATCTGTTCTGCTAATGAAGACGCGACTCAAGTGGACGCGAAGGACGCTGTTTTTTAGTGTGACTCACTGGTCGCAGTCCTTTAGGATGCAGCGCTGGGTCTTTTGACTAGGTGCGAAAAACCATCACTACCCATGCAGACACAGCTCCTCTGATGAAGACGCAGTTTGAGCGGACGCGAGGGACGCAGCCTTGCGTATTTTCCGACTAATCCCACAATGGCCTGTCTTTTGCTGAGTTAAGTGCTTTCCCTTAACATGGGCCCCGTTTGCTGAAGGGACGCAACTTTGGGTCGCGCGAACATTCCTCTGGAATGCAGGTGGACGTCATTCAGTCTGGAAAGGGGACGCGGATTCCTGGACGCGGCTTTCTTATCTGCGTCTTGATGTAATTTCCTCGGCGTTAAATGCGGCCTGACTTAAAGATTTCATAAGATCTTTGAACGTCGTCTTCATTGACGATTGGGAAATCGGGTCGTCCGTTGTTTCCCGAAGCAGTTGTCCACGCGTTGGTTCCTCATTGGACTCAGGCGTTAATTCCTTTTAATGCAAAACTGGCACTGGCGGTTTGAGACCAGCGTCTGCGACGCTTCCCGAAGCAACGTTCCACGCGTCAGACTCCTATTGGACTTTGACGGTCGTGCGGTCATTAAGGCCGACGGTTTTGATTAATGAACCATTAATGACAGCTATCAGGTGCTGCCTATAAATAGGGGTTCCTTCTCTCCCTTTAACAGTCCATACTATGTTCTTTTTGAGAGCGAGTGCTCTGAGAGTTTCTGCCTTCCCCCTTCAAAGGACTTCACCAGGGGTTTGCCTCCATGGATGAAGATGACCCAGAGCTTTCATGCTTCTGTTTGGTCTCTTCAGAAGATTATCACTGTCAAGTGATTTCAATAACAGAAAGCATCTCTCTGAACTTCTTTTATGTCCGCGCTTCGATGCAGAGAGTTACACTCTTAATAGAGGCCTCTGCGGGTACGCCGTTCTGATTTGCCATGACCTTTTTTAGTCCCAACCAATTCTGAACTTTAGTATATCTCTTAGAGAGATATCATCTGGACTTTCTTGTGAAGTCATGGTTGGTGCATTCCTCTTCTGGAATTTACGCCATCGACTTAAGCTTCTCTGGACGCGAGTACAAAAGTCTTTGGCGCTTGGCGCTGGCTTTGCTCATGAAGCTCGCGTTTTATGGCCACTGACTTGGAGGAATTCCAACTCGGGTTGAAGGTTTCAGACCCGAATCTTGCAACTCCTGTTCCTCCAACAGAGAGATGGCAATTTTTGGCGTCTGATTCTCTGCGCGCCTTGTATCTTAAACGCGGATGTGGAATTAGGTCGCGTTTGAATTCTGTGTGTATCACAGTCTTGCTCGCGTCTGTTTCTGCCACCGCGGAAGTTTGACTCACTGCGTGGGTCATTCTCGCGTCTACAGTCTTCAGCAATAACCGCGTTTGTGACTTAGTTTTCTTCGCTGAAGTGTACTAGGTTCCAGATGTTCTGATTCCTTTGTTTATTCCTTGCAGGTAGGCTTGATCGTCCTTTTTCACGTTCGCTGGGCCCCTGGAAGAATATTTCGGCCGGCGAATTTGTTCGATGTTCGTCCACAAGGGAAGAAGTCATGGTCCTCGTCGTCTACAAGGGAAGAAGTCATGGCCCTTGTCGGGGACTTAACCCTCGCCAAGATCTCTTTGAATGCAACGCACCAGTCATGCTTGCTGGCATGGCATGGTCAGAGTAAGGATGGCGGCGAGGGGGTTACGGTGGATATAGTGGTGGTCAGCATCCCCTTCCTCTCTCACCCCAGAAGTGACATCGAGGACACTCCATGTTTGTTGGATGGCCTTCTGGCGAAAGAGATGCTCATGAATGAAGGGTTGCAGGGCTTTCTGCTGCCACCGGACCTCAAGAACACCATTGCTCTTAGCTTAGTCAGCTAGGGCTCTTTCGATGTTCACGTCATGCACCATAGTGCAATCGGCTCCAACTGTCGCCACAGTTTGACGCTTTTCCAAACATCGTGCACTTGGAATCAGATGCGGCTTCAAGGAGTGAGTACGGCCTCTGAGAGAGAGAGGGACTTCTTTGTACTCCTTAATTGTAACACTCAATCTTATTGTATAAGAGAGCGTTTTGTATCACTTTCATAAGGCTGAATATAAATAAAAGTGACATTTTTCTTCCTGCCTCTTTCTATTGTCTTGAACCTTTTGTCTTCAGTTAGACGCATAGAAGCAGAAGATCTTTGATTTCGTCAAAATTATGATGATAATCTTAATAAGTCAAATTCCATAGGGAAAGGTTCTATTTCAGGAACTTCCACAATACTGTCAGAGGTGTAATATTAACTTGACAGAGATGAAATAATGTTTGGTGGACCAGCCACTTTATAAGAAAAGTGACAGGTGGAACACGTACCCCCAGGGAAGGTGAACTTTTATCAAGGGTTAGGATTCACTTGATTAAGCTCAGCTGGGGATTTGAAGGAAAACATTGTCAATGGTGTAGTGTTAACCTAACAATGTTTCTAGGTAGACTTGTTATTCTATTGAAGAGAATAACAAGTAAGACTAGACTCATGGGGAATCTAGGGAAGTCTTTACCGTTAGAGGTGTGATATTAACTTAACGGGTTGAAAGTAGTCTTGTCAGAAGTGTGGTGTTAACTTAACAAGGATGTGAGTCAGAGGTGTAATATTAACTTGACTCAAAAGTATTTCAGTTCTATTTTGGGAAAACTGAGAGTGTCACTGACATAGGTGTGATGTTTAACTTGACAGTGAGGGTAATGCTAGAGGTGTAATGTGGAACTTAGCATTGGTCATCTCGGCTTGGATAAGGAAGTCGAGGAAGAATCATGGCCATAGGTGTATTGTTGAACTTAGCAATGACTTAGATGCTAGAGGTGTAGTGTTAACTTAGCATCATTCGTTTCAGCTTCAATACGGAAGTCTGAAGGAAAGTGACTGTCAGAGGTGTAATGTTAACTTAAACAGTAATTTTGTCAGAGGTGTGATATTAACTTGACAAGAATTGGTTCGTGCCAAAAAAAACGGTTTGAGGACCTGTCATTCTATTGATGAGAACTGACAGGTGGGATTTGGAGTGCAGAGGTATAGTGTTAACTTGGCAAATCTGAAAGTTTGTTACTCTACGTAGAGTTGACAAGCAAGAGTTGTACTCGACAAGGAGTATTCATTACCAGAGGTATAGTGTCAACTTGGTAATGATTGTATTTGGTAGACCTACCATTCTGTTGGTGAGAATTGGTAAGGGATTTTGGAGGAAAGAGTGGAGCCAAGTCCACTTAGGATTTTTAGCAAACCCTGAGCTATTAACGGATTTGAGGTGCCTTTACCAACTACCGTTTGAGTTGGACTAGCCATGCTATTTCCCTCAGCATGATGAGTTGTCGAAGACTTATGTTGGGCTTAAAAGCCAACATTTTCCTCTATCCTTAGCCGTCGGAGGCGTCGGATGTTTGATCAGAGGTGTACTTTTAACTTGATCAGCGGAAGAATACCATTTAAGGATAGTATTTCTTCAAGAACCTGCCATTGATAGGCATCATGAGTGTATCGCCATTTGAAGTTATGAGGCGATACGATCCATTTGAGTAGACTGACTCTACTACGAATGGTCCTTCCCATTTGGGTTAGAATTTACCATTTGTCTTGTGCGTCATCACCATGGGTCTTCTGACGGCTAAGACTAGGTCGCCTTTCTTGAAAGTTCGCACTTTAACTTTCTTGTTGAAGGCTCTGGTAATTCGAGCTTGGTAAAGCTCGATTTGTTGTTGGGCCTGCAAACGCTTATCGTCTAAGGCCTCCAATTCCTGGAGTCATTGTCGATGCTTCTCCTCGGTTGTCATCTCCGCTGTCAAGGCGACGCGTAGAGATGGAATTTGGATTTCCAGTGGGAGCACGGCTTCACACCCATATACCAAAGAAAATGGCGTGGCTTTAGTTGGGGTTCGCACAGTTGTGCGGTAGGCCCATAAGCATTCACCTAGCTTATCGTCCCAGTCTCGTTGACTTTTCGAGACGAACTTCTTGAGAAGCTTGCCAATAGTCTTGTTGAAAGCTTCTGCGAGGCCGTTAGCGGCAGGATAGTATGCCGTTGAGGACACACTCTGGATTCTGAACTTAGCGCAGAATCTCTGGAATGCCTAGCTGATGAACTGGGGTCCATTGTCATGGACAATTCGCCGAGGTACACCGAAACGGTAAATAACGTGATGTTTCACAAACTTGATCACGTTAGACGATTTTACCTCCTTCAGAGGAATAGCTTCGGCCCATTTAGAGAAATAATCGGTTATTGCCAAAATAAACCGATGTCCTTTTGATGATGGTGGGCTGATAGGGCCAACCACGTCCATTCCCCCCATTTCAAATGGCCAGGTAGAGGTCGTAGAGTGGAGGTACCGTGGTGCTTGATGAATGAAATCGCCGTGTACTTGGCAGGCATGACATCTTTTGGCATAAGTGATGGCATCGGCAATCATCTAGGGTCAGTAGTAACCCAATCTTTGGAGTCGATATGCCAGTTTTGGGCCAGGTTGGTGGGCTCCACACATGCCGTCGTGGGCTTCTTTCAATACCTCTTGAGCCTCGCTTGGTGAGAGGCACCGGAGCAAGATCCCGTCATGCGATCGACGATACAATGTTCGTGTAATCGCATTGTAGTAAAATTTAGGGGCTTTCCTTCGAATGGCAGCCGCTTCCTTGGCGTCCTCAGGCAGGATGCCATACAAGACATAGTCGATATAGGGGAATCGCTAGTCTTTAAGCTCTGGCCCGGTTGACAATTCCAGCGCTTCTTTGCCTTGATACTCTCCCTTTGACTCCTGATAGTCTTCGAGGGCAGTTCTCGGGCAACACAGGTCGTGGCTGTAGACGAATACTTTCTCCATTGCTCCAGCTGGAAGAGCTAAGGAGGCCGCGAGGGATGCGAGTGCATCTGCGTGCGCATTTTGCCTGCGCGGTACATGGTCAATATAGAAGTTTGTGAACCTTTCGGCCATGCGGATAGTTGCGTTGTAGTAGGGTACTAGGTCCTCATGTCTGACCTCGTACTCCCCGCGAACTTGGCTGACGATGAGTTTAGAGTCGCCATATGCCTCGAGATTTTTAACGCCAATCTCATCGGTTAGCTGTATCCCAATCAAAAGAGCGTTGTATTCTGCTACATTGTTGGAACAAGGCTCGGTTAATGAGACAGCTCGGGGAATCACATAATTCTGTGGCGAGACGAGTACTACTCCTACCCCCGCTACGATGTGTCCTTTTGGGCTTGTTCTGGATGCACCGTCGAAGAAAAGTTGCCATACTTGGCCTTCGAACGATGTCTGAGTCGAGCAGACTTTGACGATTTCATCTGAGAGATCCTCGTAGAGTCTGGCTGCCCTCGGATCCGGGTGTTCAGCCAGGAAATCTGCCACCGCTTGTCCTTTAATGGCCTTCTGTGGTAAAAAGTGCATTTCATATTGAGATAACAATAAGGCCCATTTTGCCAGTCGGCCATTTAGCGATGAAGGCTTTGTCATAAGTAACCTCAAGGGGTTGACTTTTGATGTGACGTTTATTGTCTGGCCTACCAAATAGTGTCGCATTTTCTGAATGGCGAACACTAATAACAAACATTCCTTCTCGATCGGGTTGTACCGATGTTCGGCTCCGATCATTGTTCTACTCAAATAGTAGATTGCTTGTTCTCGCCCTTGATCATCATTCTGAGCTAGTAGAGCTCCCAAAGAATGATCCATTGCTCGAACGTATACCAGGAAAGGTTTTTCGGAGATCGGAGCTGCAAGGACTGGTGGTTGGGTGAGGTATTGCTTGATTTCCTCAAATGCTTGTTGACAAGCGTCGTCCCAAATGAACGAGACACCCTTCTTCATCAGCTTAGCGAAGGGTTGGCATCTTCCGGAAAGGTTTGAGATGAACCTGCGGATGTACGCCAATCGTCCTTGCAATCCCCTGAGCTCCTTGAGGTTTCTCGGGGGTTGCATCTCCTAAATAGCGCGGATCTTTTCCGGGTCCAAATGGATTCCTGTGAAAGTTACAACAAATCCTAGGAATTTGCCACTGGCCACCCCCAGGAAGGACTTGGTGGGATTCATCTTTAGCTGATGAGCTTGCATGATGTCAAAAACCACTTTCAGGTCAGCTATGTGATCACCCTTAGCGCGACTTTTCACCGCGATGTCGTCAACATAACACTCCACCGTTTTGCGTATTTGCAGATGGAAAATGGCATTCATGGCCCTTTGATATGTTGCCCCTGCATTCTTCAGTCCGAAGGGCATGACAGTGTAGCAATATACCCCTAGAGGTGTCCTGAAGGAGGTATGCTTTTTGTCATCAGGATACATTTTAATTTGATTGTATCCTGAGAATCCATCCATGAAGGACATTCGTTCGAATCCACATGTATTGTCAATCATGACATCTGTGATTGGCAAGGGGAATTCGTCTTTGGGACAAGCCTCGTTTAGATCACGGAAGTCGATGCAGATCCGGATCTTCCCGTTCTTCTTGGCAACTGGGACAATGTTGGCTACCCAGTCGGGATGTTGTTCTTCTCTTGCTCCTGCTTGTCATATTCGCAGTGAGCTCCGGGTACTCAATGTCAGAGAAGGTTCTCCTTCTGTGGGAGCGCCTTCTTTTGGCTGACGGGGGAATCAGGGTCAGCTGTCTAAGTAAAGACTGCTGGTGCGCACCTGAACCACAACGGCACTCGGAGAGCATAGAGATGAGCCGTTGGCAGCAACATGATGAAGTGACCTGATTGGCACTTCTTTTCTTCGTCAAGTAATCCCTCAGATCCACGGGAGGGGGATCGAAGAGATTAACCTCGCAACGTCGAAGACGGGAGGCATCCATGTGCTGTATAGCCTGGACGCAGGCTTCAGGGACGCGATTTTCGCGCCGCGGCTGTAAGACGCGCGTCAGGCGTCTCTGTTGGGACGAGACGCGATTGCCGCGCTGCGGCTCGGCGCGTCAGGGCAGAGACGTTTGAGAGAGGATGGGCTGCTGGGCCCCACGCTTATGGGTGCGTGCCTCTCGCGCTTGACGAGGCGCAGAGGCTTCACCTTGGCGTTTGGTGAGTTGGTCTTCAGAGGATCTAGCTTGAGGAGTCTCGCGTTTGGGCCGCCAAACGCGGACTTCTCGTGCTGGACGTGGCGCGGGCAAGGCGCCAGGTTGTACGTCGCGTCCAGCCTCAGTCAGACAACCAGAGGTTCCAACTTGTAGCTGACGCGCACGTCTCCTCTGACGACGCTCGGCATTTCGGTTGCGTTGTGGAGGTGGAGAGAGACCAACGACGACCTGATGCTGGACACCAGAGATTTGGACCACGCGGGTCTCCTGAGAGACATTGACGCGTGTATTCAGTGCTGCGCGGTTGATCGCAGCAGCAGTTGTGCCTGAGATCACGCGGGCCTTCTGAGAGGTGTTGGCGCGTGTATCTTGCTTGGCACAGTTGGCAGCAGCAGCGCCCGAGAGAGCTTCAGATCGGGCTTCGGGGGCATTCCCCGTCGAGACCCTGCGGCAGACGCGGGTCCTGGGGCTCTTGGAGCCGGAAGAGAGAAACTCTTCGTACTTTGCCTGGTCGAACTCGACAACGAGCGATTCGACCATCTTTCCCTCACGAAGGACGTCATCCTGCGCCACGATTTGCTCATCAGTGACAAATGAAGTCCCCAGCGGAGTCGCCATCTCTTGTTCGCAGAGGAAAAATTCGCGTAAAGTTTTCTTGAATCAATTGAAAGTTTACAACGGATTAATACTCCGATTACAAGGGAGGGAGGATGTTGAGTCTTGAATCCTCCCTTTGTTTAGTGCTGGGTTCTTCGTGTGGCGGTGGAGAGTGAATCTTGTTCTCCGTTGACCGGATGACCGTCGGGATCGTTAGGGATCTTCTCTTTGGCTGGTAGAAGGAGTAACACAGCTCTGTCTACCAAAACTCTCAAAGAGAAGGTAGGCAAAGGGCAACTCGTACGCAACGAGCTTGTTGAAGAGTTTAGCTCTCTTTCTCCTATCTCTGTCTTGTTGTCGTCTAACTAAAGAAAATCCGACCCCTTCTTCAATAGCGACGGGGCTATTTATAGGGGTTCCAGGGTGAACGTGCCCCCTAAAACACTCAACGAGGGGCTGACCTCCCCGCTATGTGGGCGGCGACTGGCCCCATAACCAGGGCGGTTATAACCGAGACGCGGGTGTCGAGCCCACGCGCCCTGATGTTGAGACGCGGGTGTCGAGCCCACGCGTCTAGAACTTGAAACTCTGCTTTTTAATGGCTTGTCTTTTAGTGATTTTAGACAGCCTACACCTAGGGTTTTTAGAAAAGAGTTAAAGAAATATGACCTATTAATCATCTACCACCACTAACTTACTAACCTATGCAAGAATTTACTTCACTTTAGATCATAAAAGTTAGATCTTAGAGTTGCCTTCAATTCAAGAAAGATACATAAGATAAAAACTAAATTCTATTTGAAATAATCAGTAACCATGACCTAACATTAAACTATCAAAGCCTTCTAAGTATGGAATAAGAAGAATAAGTAAGATTCAACATTAACTATCAAAGCTATCTAAGTATAGAATAAGAAATACCATTAGAAAGTATTACCATATATGGATTTAACTAGTCATCATCATGTGCCTTCAAGAACTTTAACTAATTCAAGGGTTAAGCATGCATATGATCTAATTCTAACTTAGAATTAGAAGTAGTGATAGATAGATAGTAAGTCATGAAAAAAGATTAGCTATTCATGACGAAAACTAAAGAAAGTGTGGTAGATAAGAAAGCAAGTAAATAAAGTAAGTAAATAAAGATAAATTAGAAAGAAAAACCTTGTTATTGATGCTATTACCTTCAATACAAAGAGCCTCCTTCTTTACAAAGCTTGAACTATAAATAGAACTAGAATCTAAAAATCACAAAAGAAATTTAGAGAAAAGACTAAAAGAAAAATCCTAAGTTATGGTCTCTGATATGGAGATGTTTGATAATGAGAGATTTCAGCTCTTTAAGTAGGCTTCAAATCTAATCACAATAGGATACAAATTAGAAAGTTTTCTAATTCAATAGGGAATTCAGTCCTGCAGCAAGTTGGCATGTTGTTTGATGAATATGACTCATTAGATGGCTGAATTTGCCAGAATGATAATAGAAGAATTGTAGTCCTTCAAGTCTTCATTTTGTAACATCTTGAATCATCAGATTTGGATATCTGTAGCAAAAGTTATGATCTGAATACTAAACAGTGTACAGTCTGAATCTGAGTCTGAATTGATTTTGAACTCCATTTAATTTGAATTATCCTCCTTACTCCTTATAGAATTAGCTTTATTCCATTCATCTTCTAGGACTTTATCTTCTGAATTTGAACTTGAATTTAGGAGATGAAGATTAATCCTTTCTTCCTTTGGATTCAGTTTAATTTAAAATACAACTTTAGATAGGATTAGGGATAAAATGAAGCTTCTTGTATTTTTATCCTCTCATTTATGTAACTACACACCATAATAAAAAAAGGGGTTAATAGCATTAATTAATAAAGGAATGATCAAGGATATATGTGTAAAAATGATGATAAAATGTACAATTTTGTAGCACAGTCATACAACTTCTCATAAACTATCTAATAATGATCCTAAACCTTAAAAATAAAGCAAAAATTTAATCCTAGTCTTCATTTCTTTTCTTTACAAATTTCTCAGTATTTATAGAAAAAAACAAGAGGGGGAAAGCGTGAGTAGATAGGGGAAGCAAACGCTCCCCTGATCTCAACTGCCAATCCACAGATCCGCGACCCTGATATGGCCACATGGCCACATCAAGGGGCAGAATCTCAGAGATTTCATTCTCTTTCCTTTTATCCTAAAAGATTTGTTGTTTGATCTTCTGATTTTGACGATTCTTCTGTTGATCTTCGGTTTTAACCAACTTGATTTGTAAAGATCTGATTAGCTGATTTTTCGATTGGTTTTATCTTCTTTGATTTGCCTTGATTTGTCCTGATCCTTGATTTGAATTAATTCTGAATTAAATCAGAATTTAGATGGGCTTTGGGCTTGTTTTCTCGTCCTTCTCCCTTGGAAAAGGCCTGCACATTATTTACACAAAAATAAGAATAAAACTAGAGTTTATTTTAAAATAAATATGAAAACTATGACAACAAATATGCAATATCAAAATATGCAATATCAGAGACCGATCACATGGCGTACATAAGCACACCATGTTCACACACATGCCACTATGTATGCTAGAGTGTATACATGTACACATTGTAATCGTAAAGGCCACTTTGCAAAATTTTATTGTGATAGATTAAATGTTTCTAATTTTGCAAGTATGTTTGGGTTAGAAGAGGTACTAACTCCCAAGGACCCAAAAAAGTTTGGGTACCAAAATCCCCTCTTATTATTTTTGATATATGTGTGAGCTCTCATAAGACGTAAGAGACTTGGTGCCTTATTAGTGGATGCATTTGAGCTTAAAGAACATAACTATAGATACAAACACTATCAAGGAGTTGTTATGGAAGGACCATCATGTTTTTGGACAAACGAAGACTAGTTCTTTTGGTTTAGTAACTATTTCTATCCTCCATGTCATGTTTATGTGTGTGTGCGCGCGCGCTCTCTCTCTCTTATAATTGGATGATTTTAGCATATCATGTTCATATGTTTAGGGTTACTTGTTTAAATGCAATGCTTATTAGAACTTATGATATACATACATATTCTTTGAAATACACTCAAGATTTGGTGTAAAATTGATTCATATCTTTGTGTTCTCGAATATTGTTTAGCTATGTGAGTATATCCTAGTTTTGATGACCCTTACATTTACACCCATGATTATTTTGGTTCTCAATCATATTTTGGTGTTTTTATACTAATCATGTTTTGATTACATGTCTAGATACAATTTTTGTTAAAACTTATAACTGAAATCACCTAGAGGGGGGTGAATAGGTGACTAGCTAATCTAATGGTGAATTAATGCGGAATAAAAACTATTTTTGCAAACTAAAAACTATTAAACTAAACACACAAGGTATAACCTAAGAGTGTAGCTAAATTCCCGGTGAAGGACTCTAGACTAACTCCACAAGATTCCTCTAGATAAGAGTTGAGGTGCCGTTATAGCTCTCTTTATTGAATACAAGTGTAAGCAAACAATCCCCAAGCATATAACAATATAGCACAAGATATATCAAGCATATAAATATGAAAGCAATATAAGAATGCAAGATATAAACACAAGTGAGAGATAGAGAGAGCAATCACAAACACGAGAGATTTGTTTCGAGATTCGAGCACCCTTGCTCTACGTTCCCACCTTCAACACTATGAAGGATTTCCACTATAAACCGATCCCACCAGATTACTCGATGCCACAACACCTACAACGTGTTCACTCTAGAAATCCTTGGACTCACTAGTCCCTCTCTTGTTCCTGCTAGAACTACACACCGCAAGCACACTAGCTTGCCGAGGCCGCACCTCTACACCGAGCTCTCACTAGAACTCGAAACAACGCGAACCCGCAAGTCCGCCTCCTCAAACACAAGAATGAACACTTTGGTGATCTAAATACTTTGATCACCTAAAATCACTCTCACAACAATTCTCCCATAGGATTGATATAGCAGTGGAAAGCTTAATTATGTGTGAGAAAAATTAGGATTGAATTGGTGGTGAAAAACTCAAGAAATTACTTTAAAAAACTCTTGATAGACTCTCCTTTTGATTTGGAAATATTAGCTCTAAGACATGTGGATAAAACCAATGATATAGGTAGGAAAAACTAGCCCAAAAACTCTCTTGAAATCTTATAGAAAACAGTCTAAGGGAACCCCAATATATAGGCCTTCAAAATCTAGTAGTTGGGGTCCAAATCAGCAATCTGGACTGCTCGCGGTCGACCGCCCAGTCAACTGGCCAACGGTCAGATTTCTGACAGTTGTGCCAGTGGTCGACCGGCCGGTCGACTGTTGCCTGGCAAATGACGCAGCGGTCGACCGCCCGATTGACCGGGGCATTTCCAGAGAGCAGAGGCTCTCTTGCGGTCGACCGTACGGTCGACCGGCCCTTGGCTGTTCACGTTTGTGCACGTTGGTCGATCGCTCGGTCGACCGTGCGGTCGACCAGCAGAAGGCCAGTCCAGCTATTTTCAGGGATTAAAAACTTGGCTTTTACCTTCAATAAAATCCCATAAATTCTCATAAATTCTACGAAAATATCCCATAAATTCTCATAAATTCTACAAAAATAAGTTCAGTGATATACTTTGATATACAAAATGTTTGAGTAAAAATCAAAACATGTTACGAACATTTTGAACTATTTTTGTAATATGAAAGTTTTGTCTTAAACAAAAATCTGTATTTTCCAAAACTGATTTTTCCAAAACTTCTCCAAATATAAAAATAAGATATTCTAAACACTTTATAAGATTAGTGCGTATGGATATGATCCACTACACATCTATGATGAAATATCTATATTTTTGACATTAAGCTTTAAAATAGGTTTTGATAAAACACATATATATTTTGAAGCTTAAAAATCAAACCGATATTTTTCTAAAACAAAAACTCTTTCATGAAAACACATATAAATCTCATGTGTGAGTATATATGAACATGAGCAATCCACTAACTAATCTATCCTTTACATTTTATCTAAAAACAAAATCTTACTACAAACAAACCTAGACACAAGTCTTCTCTTGAAGGTCTTCTTCTTCTTCTTGACTTGGTCCAAACCTTGATCCAATGAGCTAGACTCCTCTTGAGTACTTGATGCAATTTTGACGCGCGAGCTCTTTGAATTGACACGTGCTAGCTCCAAAACTTGACTTTAAATCCTTTGTTGAAGCTAAACACCAACTAAGATCTTGATCAAATATCTGAGACTAATTTAAACACAAGATCAGTAGTACTATAACTATATAAGTTAATCATCATCAAAACTAGAGTGATGGGCCTTTGGGCCAACAATCTCCCCCCTTTTGATGATGACAAAACTTATGGAGTTATATATGCATGGATTAAAGTCAAGCTTCATAGAAGCTCCCCCTTAACTCATGCATAACAATAAACAAATAGATATTACAATGAAGTGCATAAAACTAAACAAATTTATATGCATAAACAAGGTGAGAGAAACATGCATAAATCAAAAAATATTTTTCCCAAAAACCTTCTCCCCTTTTTATATAAACATAATTATTCTCCTCCTTTTTGTATAAACATAAACTCAAATTGTAAATATGCATATATAAACTCAAAATCATTCTCCTCCTTCTTTTCAATCATCAACAAAGGGGTGAAAACAAATCAACAATAAGGATATATGCGATATATATTCATGAAGAGGAAGGCGTAAAGTTAGCTCCCCTGTATACATGCATTACATGAAGAAGGGATGACAAAACCCTAACTGACATAAAGCAGAATATATAATGTATAAGTGGAGATGTAAAGCTCCCCCTACACACGTATATCACATAAAGAAGAGATGTCAAGCTCCTCAATACAAGATACACTCAAAATGAATCTATATATAGAAGAGATGTTAAGCTCCCCTTGCATATCGGCAATACAAATCAAAATATATTTTTTTAATCATCACTTTTAAGACAAATTTTGAATTTTCTTAAATCAAAATTTTGAAATATCACTTGTAAATAAACAAGTATTAAGATATCACAAGATTTTTGATACCAATTGAAATTGAAATTTTTGATACCAATAGAAATTGATACCAATTGAAATCGAAACATTTATAAATTGTGATACCAAAGAAAGTAAAATATTTATATTAAGATACCAATTGAAATATATGGTAAATTTTGATACCAAATAAAAGGTAAAACATTTTTTATATCAATATGAAATCGAAACCAAATTGAAACTGAAACTTATAGAAACCAATTAGAGTATATTGTACATTTTGATATCAATTAAAAGGTAAAATATGAAGTATATTGATACCAATTGAAATACCAATAGAAAATAATGCATAAGCTTATTAAAATACTAATTGAGATACCATTGAAAATAAGATTTAAGTCAAGCTTAGCATAAACATAATTTGTACTTTAAACATGTAGATTATAAATCAAGCACAATCAAATCATATATATGTATGAAAAATGAAAATACCAAATGAAATTGATATTATTTGTAATTTGAAGCATACATATATAAGAAAATAAATATGAGTATACAAAAATATAATTTCATAAAGTTCATGTGTATAACTCATACCTAACCACCCTATTCATGCACATGATAAAAAGATTTTCAATAAGGTTCACAAGGCATGGTCGCCTATCCATCCGCCCTTTTAGGGGTTGATAGGGGTTTTTAAAAAAAATGATTTGAAAACATTTGTAGATAGAAAACACTACCAAATGAAGAATAAATAACTAGCTTAAAGTAATTTTTGAAAAACTAGTTAAAAATTCTTGAAACAAAAAAACAAAACATATATATATATATATATATATATATATATATATATATATATATATATATATATATATATATATATATATATATATATATATATATATATATATATATCATGAATCATATCAAATACATAAGTGTTAACATTCAAAATCTATAAAACTCAAAACTTCTCATGAAGATAATGTCATGAGTAAACAAATGAAGTGTGAGTGTACAAGAATCATGTAAATAGCATTTTCATGAAAATAATTAATGTGGCTCAAGATAAACAAGAATTTCTTTTTATCAAAAACATGAAAATCATAAAAATTTATTTTCATTAAAAACAAACTTCAAGGCATATATATGTTCTATCAAAACTAAAAATATACATACATATCCTAAACACAAATGAGTCCTATAAAGTAATTTGAATGAAGGCAAGTGACTCAAGGGTATACATGTATATTTATTAGTTTCGAATAAGAATTACATATACATGAAGCAAACACAAAAAAATAGGGATAACAAGAGTAAATGGAAGAATCATCAAAACTAGGTTATACGTGTACATGTAATGAGTACAAATGGAAAATGAAGCACAAACATCTAATGATCAAGTGTAACTCACTACTTGTACAAGTATATACGCACGTCTTAATGAAAATTACACCTAAACAAGTAATCACCTTATAAAGCGTAAAACATGATCATTTAACAAAATAAGCATTTAAACCAATACATGCTAAAGTCATTAATAAAAGCATGTAAACTAAAATAGGAGTTTTTAGAGATAGTTATCAAACTATAAGAACTATACTCCAAGTCTCCAACACATAGTGGTCTTCCCACCAAAACCACCTTGATAGCGGTGCATCAATTTTTTATGTGCATCTAGCCCATGCATCCACCACCAAGGCACCAAACCCCTCACGTCATGTGAGAGCCCACACCTACATCAAACACAAGATGTGAGAATTTTGGTACCCATTTTCTTTTGGGTCCATGGGGGTTAGCTTTGTTTGGAACCCAAGTATTTTTATTAGCAAAATTAATATGGTTCATCATATCATAACAAGACTTTGCTAAATGGCCTTTGCGGCCACAATGTGTACACTTGTATACTCTAAAATGCACATGTGAATGAGTGTGATCATGGTGTGCAAAGTGTGCATATGTGTGTCGTAGGTGATGTGCATGAACATGTGGAGCTTGTTTCTTTTGAAACAAGGTTTCCAATATATTATGATTGAATGCACAGTTGCTTAAAGTTGAGCTCAAACAATCTATTCTATTTTTTTAAAAATTTAATCTCATTTTTATGAATGGTGGCATGAAAAGCATGGTGAGAATGAGAATCAACACTCTTTTTCTTTTTAGAAATATTTTCTTTTTCTTTTGAAGTAATTTTTCTTTTCAAAGAGTTATTTTCATTCAAAGCAATTTCCTTTTCTTTTTCCACCAAAATAATCTTATTTTTCAAAGAAGTATTTCCTTCACAAAGATCATTCAATTTAGAGGTCAAGAAAATATTATCCTTTTTCAACATCTCATTTTCTTTTGAAATGCATTCCAATTTATTTTGAAAAGAATCTTTTTCTTTTAACAAGGAATCAAATTTATTTTTTATTTTCTTATTATCCTTTTTAAGCAACTCATATTTTCAAGAAATTGTTGAGAAAATGATTCAAGCTTATCATAAGACATGTCAATATCTTCTCTAGCTCGGATTCGGAGTTTACCTCAAGGGGGTTATCCCTTTGGACTATGTAGCACAAGTTGAAAGTATCACTTCCATCATCCGAGTCGCTTCCTGCATAATAGTGCTTTTGTTCGCTAAGGGAGACTAAAGTGTTCCATACTACAAAAGCCGAATCAAAGTAAGAAACCTAGATAAATATTCATCATTTAGGGTTGACTTTAAAGCATAGATGACTTTTGCATTAGCCTCTAGATGTTTGCCATTTAAACAATATGTATCTTTAATAGTAACAAAATAAACATGAATCCCTAAGGCTTTGAGGTACAATAACATCTTAACCTTCCAAGTTTGGATGTTAAGAATATCAAAAGTGGGAGGTGACATGAAATCCATGTGTGTGTACAAATATTGTGATTAGCTACAAATGAGGATCTTTAACTCTAGGTTGTAAGACCCAAATCAAGAGCACCAAGCTCTGATACGAATTGAAATCACCTAGAGAGGGGGTGAATAGATGACTAGCTAATCTAATGGTGAATTAATGCGGAATAAAAACTATTTATGCAAACTAAAAACTATTAAGCTAAATACACAAGGTATAACATAAGAGTGTAGCCGAATTTTCGGTGAAGGGCTCTGACTAACTCTTCAAGATTCCTCTAGATAAAAGTTGAGGTGCCGCTATGACTCTCTTGGTTGAATACAAGTGTGAGCAAACAATCCCCAAGCATATAACAATATAGCACAAGATATATCAAGCATATAAAGATGAAAGCAATATAAGCATGCAAGATATAAGCACAAGTGAGATATAGAGAGAGAGCAATCGTAAACACGGGAGATTTGTTTCGAGGTTCGAGCACCCTTGCTCTACGTCCCCGCCTTCAATACTATGAAGGATTTTCACTATAAACCAATCCCACCGGTTTACTCGCTGCCGTAACACCTACAATGAGTTCACACTAGAACTCCTTGGACTCACTAGTCCCTCTCTTGTTCCAGCAAGAACTATACACTGCAAGCACACTAGCTTGCCGAGGCCGCACCTCTACACCGAGCTCCCACTAGAACTTGAACGCGAACCCGTAAGTCCGCCTCCTCAAACACTAGAATGAACACTTTGGTGATCTAAACACTTTGATCATCTAAAATCACTCTCACAACAACTCTCCTATAGGATTGATATAGTAATGGAAAGCTCAAGTATGTGTGAGAAAAACTAGGATTGAATTGGTGGTGAAAAACTCAAGAAATTACTTTTGAAAACTCTCGATAAACTCTCCTTTTGATTTGGAAATATTGGCTCTAAAACATTGGATAAAACCACTTATATAGGTAGGAAAAACTATCCCAAAAACTCTCTTAAAATTTTATAGAAAACAGTCCATGGGAACCCCAATATATATGTAGGCTGTCTAAAAATCATTAAAAGACAAGCCATTAAAAAAGGCAGAGTTTCAGGTTCTAGACGCAGGACTAATGATGGCCATCCGTGTCTCAGCATCAAGGCGCGTGGGCTCAACACCAAGGCGCGTGGGCTCAACCCCCGCGTCTCAGCATCAAGGCGCGTGGGCACAACACCCGCGTCTCAGCATTAAGGCGCGTGGGCTCAACACCCGCGTCTCAGTATCAAGGCGCGTGGGCACAACACCCGCGTCTCAGCATTAAGGCGCATGGGCTCAACACCCGCGTCTCAGCATCAAGGCGCGTGGGCTCAACACCCGCGTCTCAACATTAAGGCGCGTGGGCTCAACACCCGCGTCTCCACCTCAGGGCGCGAGGGTCCAAGGCCCACGTCTCGGTTATAACCGCCCTGGTTATGGGGCCAGTCACCGCCCACATAGCGGGGAAGTTAGCCCCTCATTATGGAGCACTTTTAGGGGGCACGTTTGTTGGCCCAAAAGGTTACACTCTCCATTTATTGAGTTTTGATGATGACAAACCAAATTAGTGCTATTTGGTACTAATGAGTTTGTTTAAGATAAGTTTCAGGTTAGTACCATATTTGGAGGCCATTGCTTAGCTATTGCAACAACTTCTAGGTTTCATGAAGCAAAGAAGGCATATTGCATATCAAGGAAGGAACATAGAAGAAGGGGCTCTAGCAAGGCATAGCATGGCTCAAGACTTGAAGATTGCTCAACAAGATTTGTTTTTAGTTTTATAGGTTTAGAGTTTTGTTAAAGAATAGTGAATAGGTTTGAAGCTCTAACACACACATTTTTGCGCACATCCTATTTCTAAGTTTATTTCATATAAATTATACAAAAAATAGTTTGATACAAATCCTCTGCCTATATATCCATGCTTATGTTTTAAACTAATTACTATTTAAAACATCTTCTGATAAAATTTTTTATCTTCTCTAAATTTTGTCTGAAAAATGATTTTTGGCCTGAGCCGGTCGACCGCACCAGTCGACCGTGCCTGTGTCAGTCTTGCCCGGTCGACCGGACAAGTCGACCGTAGTTCTGGCAATGCACGTATCAGTGTGCATGTCTCACGGTCGACCGGGACGGTCGATCGGGACGAGCCTTGTTGGCCCAAAGGCCTTTCACTCTATTTTTGATGATGATTAACTCATGTAGTTATGTGTACTAATTATCTTGTGATTTTAGTTTCAGTTTATTAATCAAGATATTAGTTGGTGTTTAGCTTCAACAAGATGAATTGGAAGCTTGCACATGTTGATTCAAGAGCCCGCGCATCAAAGATTATACATTGCACTTGCTCGGTGAATCAAGAGTTTTTGGATCGAGCCTACTTGGAGATTGCGCTCTAGCTTGGAGATTGCGCTCTACAAGAAGACTTAGGTATCCATAGTTTTAGTTTGGGTTTAGATCCTAATTGTAAAGATTAGAATAGTATGATAAGCTCAAGTTCACAACACACACCTTTCATGTTTTGATTTTCGGTTTTAGGTTTAACCGATCTTGGTTTTCATGAATAGATTTTTTATCAAAACAAGTTTACATGGTTTATGTATATTAGATTTGTTCTATATACATGCATGCTTCAATTGTTTAGACAAACTTTGTTTGATAATCTATTCCATGTGTTTTATGTTTTGGTATTTACAACAAAACATATTTTTGGACTTAATGACAAAAATCATGATATATATATGTTTCTTGTATATTGAATTTCTATTCATATACAATATGCTTCAAAGTGTTTAAATATCATATTTTTGTATCATGGATAAGTTTTAGACAATGTGTATTTTCTATTCAAAATACAAGGTTTTAGAAAATACGGTTTTTGGTTTTTGGCAAAATTTCTATGACACAAAAATAGTCAAATATGTTTGAAATTTGTGTTAGGATTTTTAACACAAGTTTGTATTTCAATATAAAATGATAAAACTATTTTTGTGGAATTTTAGAGATTTTGTGGGATTTATTATAATATTTTTTTCCCAGATTTCAGACCTGATTTTTGTCTGTCAGGCTTGGCCGGTCGACTGGTACGGTCGACCGCACCAAAGAAGCCAGTCGACCGTTCCGGTCGACTGACGTGCACGGATACGTGCACGCAGGCTGACACTGCATCCGGTCGACCGAAGTGGTCGACCGACAGAGAGCTGTTTGCTCTCAGGTATTTTCGGTCGACCGAGGTGGTCGACTGGTAGCCACAACGGTTCTAAATTTGACCGTTGGGCGGTCGACCGTCCCGGTTGACCGGAAGGCTATTTCTGGCAAAAGTTCTGTAAACGGCTATTTTCTGTAATTGCCTATAAATACCCCATTTGAGAGAGGTTTTCTCTAAGATTTTCTGTGCGAATTTTTGCTGATTCTCTGGTGTTTTCAAAGCAATCAAAAGAAGTTTTTGAGCTTGAATTGTACAATCCATTTGGTGTTTTCATTAGGGTTTGGAAAATCAAAGAAAGGGTTTTTGGGAAAGAATTTTGATTGAACTATTCTATCTTGATTTCTTGATTTTTCCCAAGGATTTTCTTTGTGATTTCTGATTTCCATTCCTTTGGTTTTCTCCACACTTGAGCAAGAATCTACTATCTATATCTATAGGTTATTTGTGTGGAAGAAGTTGTTTGTTGTTGTTGTTGTGACCACCAAGTTGTAACCCAATCTTTTCTTAGCTTTGTGCTTTGGGTTGTATCCCTCTAGTTGAGAGGTGATCCTTGTATTGGTTGGTGATTGGGAGTTTGTTGTATTGGTTTGGATTTGTGCCTCAGGGAGGAGGTTGTAAAGAGAGGAGTTGGGTACTCCTTGTAAAGGGTCCTAAGTGGACGAGCTAGTGGAAATCCTTCGTGTGTCGAAGGCGGGGATGTAGAGCTGGGTGCTCGAACCTCGATAACATATCTTGTTGTTTGCGCTTGATCCATTGGCTCTCTCTATCTCTCTCTTTACTTTGTGCCTTGCCTTATTCATATTGTGCATTCATATTTGCTTGGCTTGGTTGTGTGTGAATCATTTGTTGATCACACTTGAGTGTAATTTGCATTAAGTTATTAAATTCCGCATTTAGTTCATAGATTAGCATTGTCACCTATTCACCCCCCCTCTAGGTGACTTTTCAATTGGTATCAGAGCTAGTGCTCCTGATATTTAGGTTTAACCACCTAGGAGTGATCTTGGATTGCTAATCTTCTTTGCATTTTATTTGCACTCATACTAGTTTGCTCTCATGGCTAGCCCTCCTATGTTTGACCATACTAGACTTGACTCTTGGAAAGTTAACATGACTAGATATTTAAAAACACTAGGTCATCTAGTTTATCAAGCCATCACCATAGAAGCCCTCCCAAATACTAGTAAGCATAAGAAGGCCAATGCACTTGCACTTCAAACACTTAGAGCATCTTTTGATAATAATCTCTTACTTTTTTTTTTAATAGTTTTAACTCGGCTTTTGCAGTTTGGAGCGTCTTGACATCTCCGGAGCTTCCAAGGATCATCAACAATATGAGGAGATCTAGGAGAGATGTATCCGAAGAGCCTTGTTTCATGGCATATGGGAATGACTCCCATGAGGTACAATCGGACTCTCAAATACATGATAGCTCTAGCTCTTATTGCCATGGATGTTTTGAGGTTCAAAATTTAAATGTTGAACTTGCTTCTAAGCTTGAAAAATTCTTGAAAAAACATAATTTGTTGAAAGAGAATAATCTTATTTTGAAAAATGAATTAAAGGATTTATGTTCTAATTTTGAATTGATTTTGCAAGAGAAAGAAGAGATCACTAGTGAACGTGACTCACTACAATCTCAACTTGAACTTGCACTTAAAGAGATTGAAGATTTGAAAAACAAAAATGATTTTGATGATGTTGTAGAACACAATGAGATTTTATCCTCAAGATTGGATTGTGTTTTCAAAGAAAACTTTAATTTGAAAAATAAAATTGATTCTATTACTAAAGAATTGAATTTGGTTTTATCTAAAAATGAATCTTTGCAAAATGATATTGATTTGCATGTTTGCCATGCTAGCATTGCTTCTATCTCTAGCACTTCTATTGCATGCTCCACTTTATCTTCTAGCATAGAAAATGATATAAATAATTTGAAGAAAAGTGTTGATTGTTTGGGCTCCACTTTGAGCCATTGTGCCATGAATCACTCTCGTTTGGAATCCTTGGTTCGCAAGAAACAAGTTCCAACCTTGCATGCACACCCATCTAGGCATACACATGCTTTTCATGATCACCACCATCATATGTATGCTCACGTGTACACATGTACACATTGTGGTCGAAAAGGCCACCTTGCTAGATTTTGTTATGATCGTATTTATAATGAAAATTTAGCAACTAATTATGTTTGGGTGAGAAAAGACATTAACCCCCGTGGACCCAAAAGAAAATGGGTACCAAAAACCACCTCTTTGACTTTTGATGTAGGTGGGAGCTCTCGCATCACTTGAGGGCATTGGTGCCTTGAGGTGGATGCATTCTAAGCTTAAAAGAGAACCATTTGGATGCTTCACTCTCAAGGAGATTTGGTGGGAGGACCACCGTGGTTTGGAGAACTAGAGATGCACCTTCATCGGTTTTGGTATCATTCTCTAACTCCCATCTTTATTTGCATGCTTTTAATGTTCATCTATTTATAGCATGTCATGTTTTGTTATTCATTATACCTATGTCATGCTTATTAGAATAGTGTTATACATGTTTAGTTACTTGAGCACCCATGTTTTATATGGATCTTATTTTTGTGATCTCACCTTGTTTAGAACTAACATGTATGCCCTAGATCTAATGCACATGCATATGCATTATGACCATTTGGATGTTTTTGATTATATGATGTTTTTGTTTTAATGATTCGTGTTTTGATTATCATAATCATATTGATTGTTGACCCGTTTCATGCTTCATGTTTTGACAACTTGCTTGAATGATAGTTTTCATTAAGACTAGGATTTATACTTGTACAACTAGTGAGCTACAAATAAACCTTTATATACGTTTGTGCTTGAACGCTCATTTGTATTCACTTGATGTACTAGTATAGTCTAGTTTTGATGATTATTACATTTGACTTGTATTCACTATCTTACATGTTTTGTTTTAACTTTATGTATATGTCCATCTTGTCCAAACTATCATTTATACATATACATCCTTGAGCCACGTGCCTTCATGCATATACTTTTGTGGACTCATTGTGTTTAGGATATGTATGTATACTTTAGTTTGTACATGACATACATATGCCTTGAAGTTTAAATCGTTTGGATGAATTTCATGTTTGCTAAGCGATTTCACATGTATGATGAATCTCATATTTTTAAGATGATTTCAATTAGTGATTTCACATGAATTTCATGTTTTTAATTTTGAGCTTGATTGTCCATTTTCATGTTAATATGTTTCTCACAACACTTGTACACTCACTCTATTTATGTTTTCTCATGACTTAGTTTTCATGAGTACAAGTTATGCTATATGGATTTTGAGTGTTTTAGTGCCATGTGGTTTACATGTGTCTTCATGAAATTTTTTTTTGATCTCATACTAGTTGATTCATATAACTAGTTATGATATTCTTCCTTGGTAGAGATTTTCAAACATACTACATTTTCAAACCTATTTTTGAAAACCCCTACCATCTAAGGGTGGTTGGATGGGAGAAAATGTTCATGTATGCTTTATAATGAAAATCATTTTAAACTTGCACATGATTGGGTGGTAGTGAATATGAGATATACACTTGATCTTATTGTTGTTTCAATTGGTATCATTGAATTCTTTCAATTGGTATCTAATCTTGACATCCTTTTGTATACTCATATATGTTTTGTTTTATATATATGTATGCATACACTTCATATAGTATCAATTTACAATTGGTATCTATTTCTTACATACATATATAGATGATTTATTTGTGCTTCAAGATATATGCACAAATTTTGCTTATGATAAGCTTGATTTTTTTTAATGACCATCATTTTCAATTGATTTAATTTCAATTGGTTTCTTTATACAAGCATTATCATTATCTTGCTTATGCTAAGCTTGAGCTTTAACATTATTTCAATTGACTTAGTTTTCAATTGGTATCTTATTTCTAGCTTAAGCATATGTTTAGTTGGTATTTCATAAAGGGGGAGAAAACTCACATTTCAATTTTTCAATTGGTATTTAGTTTACCATTGGTTTTGATTCCCACTCCCTAACTTTATAAAAAAAAAAATGATTAAGAATGATTATTGATTTTTAATTGGTATCATATGCTTATAACGATATATATTTTCAATTGGTATCAAGATGCATTTGTTCACTCAAATTGGTATCATGTGTTTTATTTTCAATATGTTTTAATTTCAATTGGGATCATATTTGTTTTCAATGCCCCTCTTACTTTCAATTGGTAATTGGTAGGCATTTCTTAAATGTTTTTATGATCACTTTCTATTGATATCATAATGCACTTCTTTGACATTTTTTTAATTGGTATCATTTTTGGTTTCACCCCTTGAAGTAGTTTGTTTATTCTTTGTTTCATATATTTAAGGGGAGAAGAATTCATATCTTTTTGTTTTTACCCCTTTGTTGATGATTGACAAAAAGGGGGAGAAGATTTATTGGAGTTGATATGCATGAGTTTTCAATTTTATGTTCATTTCATCTCCATTGGTATTGGTATCAAGAGCATTATGAGTTTTGTTTTTATTAGTATCCATTGGTATCAAGAGCATGTTTTGGTAATTTAGTTGTTTTGTTAGAATTGGAATCAATAGCATGTTTCATATGCATATTCATTTTGTTTCAAGAACCCTGTTTATATGCATCTTATTGTTTGTTTATTCCTATGCATGAGTTAAGGGGGAGCTTCTTTGAAGCTTTACTTTAATCCATGCATATATAACTCCATGAGTTTTATCATCATCAAAAAGGGGGAGATTGTTGGCCCAAAGGCCTTTCACTCTAGTTTTGATGATGATTAACTCATGTAGTTATGTGTACTAATTATCTTGTGATTTTAGTTTCAGTTTATTAATCAAGATATTAGTTGGTGTTTAGCTTCAACAAGATGAATTGGAAGCTTGAACATGTTGATTCAAGAGCCCGCTCATCAAAGATCATACATTGCACTTGCTCGGTGAATCAAGAGTTTTTGGATCGAGCCTACTTGGAGATTGCACTCTAGCTTGGAGATTGCGCTCTACAAGAAGACTTAGGTATCCATAGTTTTAGTTTGGGTTTAGATCCTAATTGTAAAGATTAGAATAGTATGATAAGCTCAAGTTCACAACACACACCTTTCATGTTTTGATTTTCGGTTTTAGGTTTAACCGATCTTGGTTTTCATGAATAGATTTTTTATCAAAACAAGTTTACATGGTTTATGTATATTAGATTTGTTCTATATACATGCATGCTTCAATTGTTTAGACAAACTTTGTTTGATAATCTATTCCATGTGTTTTATGTTTTGGTATTTACAACAAAACATATTTTTGGACTTAATGACAAAAATCATGATATATATATGTTTCTTGTATATTGAATTTCTATTCATATACAATATGCTTCAAAGTGTTTAAATATCATATTTTTGTATCATGGATAAGTTTTAGACAATGTGTATTTTCTATTCAAAATACAAGGTTTTAGAAAATACGGTTTTTGGTTTTTGGCAAAATTTCTATGACACAAAAATAGTCAAATATGTTTGAAATTTGTGTTAGGATTTTTAACACAAGTTTGTATTTCAATATAAAATGATAAAACTATTTTTGTGGAATTTTAGAGATTTTGTGGGATTATTATAATATTTTTTCCCCAGATTTCAGACCTGATTTTTGTCTGCCAGGCTTGGCCGGTCGACTGGTACGGTCGACCGCACCAAAGAAGCCAGTCGACCGTTCTGGTCGACTGACGTGCACGGATACGTGCACGCAGGCTGACACTGCATCCGGTCGACCGAAGCGGTCGACCGACAGAGAGCTGTTTGCTCTCAGGTATTTTCGGTCGACCGAGGCGGTCGACTGGTAGCCACAACGGTTCTAAATTTGACCGTTGGGCAGTCGACCGTCCCGGTCGACCGGAAGGCTATTTCTGGCAAAAGTTTTGTAAACGGCTATTTTCTGTAATTGCCTATAAATACCCCATTTGAGAGAGGTTTTCTCTAAGATTTTCTGTGCGAATTTTTGCTGATTCTCTGGTGTTTTCAAAGCAATCAAAAGAAGTTTTTGAGCTTGAATTGTACAATCCATTTGGTGTTTTCATTAGGGTTTGGAAAATCAAAGAAAGGGTTTTTGGGAAAGAATTTTGATTGAACTATTCTATCTTGATTTCTTGATTTTTCCCAAGGATTTTCTTTGTGATTTCTGATTTTCATTCCTTTGGTTTTCTCCACACTTGAGCAAAAATCTACTATCTATATCTATAGGTTATTTGTGTGGAAGAAGAAGTTGTTTGTGGTTGTTGTTGTGACCACCAAGTTGTAACCCAATCTTTTCTTAGCTTTGTGCTTTGGGTTGTATCCCTCTAGTTGAGAGGTGATCCTTGTATTGGTTGGTGATTGGGAGTTTGTTGTATTGGTTTAGATTTGTGCCTCAGGGAGGAGGTTGTAAAGAGAGGAGTTGGGTACTCCTTGTAAAGGGTCCTAAGTGGACGAGCTAGTGGAAATCCTTCGTGTGTCGAAGGCGGGGATGTAGAGCTGGGTGCTCGAACCTCGATAACATATCTTGTTGTTTGCGCTTGATCCATTGGCTCTCTCTATCTCTCTCTTTACTTTGTGCCTTGCCTTATTCATATTGTGCATTCATATTTGCTTGGCTTGGTTGTGTGTGAATCATTTGTTGATCACACTTGAGTGTAATTTGCATTAAGTTATTAAATTCCGCATTTAGTTCATAGATTAGCATTGTCACCTATTCACCCCCCCTCTAGGTGACTTTTCAAGCCTGACTGTAAGTCCTTAGTCTCTGTTTGTTTCGGTCGACCGTAGCCGGCAACGGTCGTTTTCTTTGAACTAGCGGCCGACCCGATCGGTCGACCGGACTAGCCGTTGAACAGTAAACGGCTATTTTCTGGGCTGTTTTATATTTTGTCTTTTTGTGTTTAAAATTAGTTTAAGGGATATATTTCAAACCTAATACTCTCTGATTAATCCTAATTATGTTTTATCCCTTAACCCTAGCCCTCTCCTATAAATAGGGGTGTTTGGGGAGAGATTGTTTACAACAATTAATTACAAGAGAAAAATTCCAAAAGTTTCCAAGTTTAAGGCTTTCAAAAGATCTTGGTTTTTGTGCTGAAATTCTCTCATTTTCTGAAGTGTTTTTCAAAAGAATTCTCTGATTTCATTTTCTTTTCTCCTTGCACACAAGAGCTTCATTCCTACTCATTATTCTCTAAGGACCTTTTGTAAGGGAAGAGACATTTGAAAGAGAGAGTTTGTGGTCTTTTGACTACTCAGAAATTGCTTGTAATTGAGATTGTGGAGTTGGGTACTCCGGTGTAATTGTGATTTCTTTGTGATAGTGGAAGTAGCTAGAATCCTTCTGGGGAAGGCGGGGAGTAGAGCTGGGTGCTCGAACCTCGATAACATATCCTTGTGTTTGCGTTTGGTTTACATTCTTGCACTTATTACTTGCTTATCATCATCATTGCTATATTTACTTGCTTTCATTCATCTTGTGAATCTTGTTGGGTGATTGTTACATCTTAATTTTTAATTTGTCCATTGATTAGCATTATCACCTATTCACCCCCCCTCTAGGTGATTTTCAATTGGTATCAGAGCTTGGACTCTAGGTTTGGCTTAACATCCATAGAGAGATCCTTAAAATTTGCTAATCAATATTTTCATCCATACATTCATACACTAGTAAACATGGCCGATAACATTAAAAGCCCTCCTAAATTTGATGGACTTAATTTCTCCATTTGGAAGGTTAGGATGACTATATTTTTGCAATCTTTGGGTAACTTAGTGGCCAAGTCCTTGACCAAACCCTATGTAGCACCCGATAGTGATGAGAGCACTTGGACCGACTTCAACTTTAAAGAATATGAGGCTAACTCCAAGGCCCAAAACTCCCTATTAACCGCCTTGAATGAGGATGACCTTACACGGTAATTCATTGCCAACCGCCTATGAGATTTGGCAACATTTATTGGTCACACACGAAGGGACTTCACAAGTCAAGAGAGTTAAGATAGATCTCTTGAGGTCTCAATATGAGTCATTTAAAATGATTGATGATGAGTCTATTGATAGTATGATTACAAGATTTACTAAAATCACTAATGGTCTTTCTTCCTTAGGTGATGACATCTCCAACGATCAAAAGGTGCGGAAAGTGATTCGGGCTCTTCCGTCTTCATGGGAGATAAAGGCCACCACCTTAAAAGAATTGAACGACAAGGACGAGATGGACCTCATTAGTCTCATTGGGAACCTAAAGACCCATGAGATGGAGAAGAAGGCAAGAGAAGAGGCCACTACTTCAAAGAAGAAATCCATAGCCTTCAAGACTTCATCAACCAATGATGACGATGAAGAAGACGAAGAAGAAGATGAGGAGCTAACTCTACTTGTGCGGAACGTCAAGAGGTTGTACCGGAAGAACAAGCTCAACTTTCGAAGAAAATTTGAAGGCAAAGAGGAGAGAAGGATCATTTGCTACAATTGCCGCAAACCCGGACATATCATGGCGGATTGCCCGGAGTTCAAGAAGAAGATGACTTCCTCCTTCAAGCCAAAGAAGCCGGAGGAAAAGAAAGCATACAAGGCAACATGGGATTCGGAAAGCGAGTCCGAAGAAGAGGTGGATACGGCGAACATGTGTTTCATGGCAAACACTCCTAAGGTAACCCCTCAATCTCATGATGATGAAGATGATGAACTAAGTAAGGAAGTTCTTGTACATGCCTTTGTTGAACTTTCTAAAACTTATGACAATAAAAAGATTGAATGTTTTAAATTACAAAAAGAAGTTGCTTTTCTTAAAAATCAACTTGCTATAGTTTCTAAAGAAAAAGATGATCTTTCTTCTAATCTCATTTCTATTCAAGAAGAATTTAGTGCCTACAAGATTTCTTGTAAGGCAAAATCTCCTATGATTGATAAAAATGAAATTTCTTCTTTTAAATCTAAAATAAATGATTTTGAAAAAGTTTTAAATGATTGTGCTTTTAACACAAAGAAACTTGAGGACATGTTTTCTAAAAAGCACACCTCTCATGTTAAGTCTACTCATGCTCACACTACACATAACACTTCTCATGCTAAATCTTCCCATGTTCACAATTTTCATGCTCACAAATCACACACTCACTATGCTTTTAATATGGTAGAGTGTATAGATGCACTTATTGTGGTAAGAATGGACATTTGGCTAAATTTTATTATGACCAAGTAAATAGGACCAATAATCTTGTTTGGGTTAATGAAACTAACTCTTTAGGACCCAAGAAAATGTGGGTACCAAAATCAAGACCTAAATTATTTAATGTAGGTACACACCAAGGCTCCAAGACGTAGGGAGCGGTGGTACCTTGATAGTGGTTGTTCAAGACACATGACGTGGGATATCAACAACTTCACAACCCTATCAAGGTACATGGAAGGTGGCTCCGTCACCTTCGGGGATGACTCCAAAGGAACTATCATCGGTATAGGTAACATTCAAATTGGTGCATCTCCTATTATAGAAAATGTTGTTTTAGTAGATGGTTTAAAACATAATTTGCTTAGCATTAGTCAACTTTGTGACTGTGGACTTAAAGTTGTTTTTGATGATTCTTCTTGCAAGATTTTTGATGTTAAATCCGATGTTTGTATTCTTACCGGTTTTCGTGACAATAATGTTTATATCATTGACATGCTTAATTTAGATTGTTCTACTAAATGCTTGAATGCTTTTGATGAAAATTCTTGGCTTTGGCATAGAAGATTAGGACATGCATCTTTTGACCATCTTGCTAGAATTAATTCTAAGGATTTAGTAAAGGGTATACCTTACTTGAAGTTTGAGAAAGACCGCATTTGTGGTGCGTGCCAACTTGGGAAACAAATCAAGTCTTCCTTCAAACCAATTAAGGATATCATGACTACTAGGCCCTTAGAACTAATTCATATGGATCTTTTTGGACCACACAAACTAAAAGTTTAAATGGTAGTAGATTTGCATTTGTTTTAGTTGATGATTTTTCCCGTTTCACTTGGGTTTTCTTCTTGCAAAATAAAGATCAAACATTTTCTCATTTCAAAATTTTTCGAAAAAGGGTTGAAAAAGAAAAAGGTTTTTGATTTTGAGAATAAGGAGTGATAGAGGTGGTGAGTTTGTTAACCAACTCTTCATGACTTATTGTGATGAAAGGGAATCAAGCATGAAATGTCTTGTCCTAGGACTCCACAACAAAATGGAGTAGTGGAAAGGAAAATAGAACACTTCAAGAGATGGTTAGGACAATGATAAGTGAATATGACCTCCCTCAATATTTATGGGCCGAGGCCGTAAACACCGCATGCTATATTTCAAATCGTATTTATGTGTGTAAGAATTCTTCCAAAACATCTTTTGAAATGTATCATTCTAGAAAACCTAATGTTGCATATTTTAAAGTTTTTGGATGCAAGTGTTTTGTTTTAAATACTAAGGAGAATTTGGGTAAATTTGATGCTAAGGCTTATGAAGCTATCTTTGTTGGATATTCTTCTACTAGCAAAGCATATAGAGTATTTAATAGATCTTCACTTACTATTGAAGAAACCATGCATGTTAAGTTTGAAGAATCTAATGTGGTTGTTGAGAATGTTGTAGAGATTGAACCATTAGGTGAAGACATGGAGAGACTATCCTTGAAGGACTCACCCGCTCAAGAAGAAAAGCAAGAATCAATTGGTGATGTTCAAGAGGATAAAGAGGAAAGCTCTCAACCGCTTCCTAAAGCTTGGAGATACGCTACAAATCATCCTAAGGAGCTCATCTTAGGTGATGCATCTAAAGGAGTCACATCGCGCTCCAAACTCCATGACCTATGTGGTAACTTTGCTTTCATTTCTCATTTTGAACCCAAAGGCATTCTCGAAGCCGAGACGGACCCATATTGGTTGCTTGCCATGCAAGAGGAACTCAATCAATTTGAGCGCAACCAAGTTTGGCACCTTGTTCCTAAGCCCCACGATAGACCAATAATTGGTACTAAGTGGATCTTTAGAAACAAGATGGATGAGTCCGGAAATGTCATTAGGAATAAAGCTAGGTTAGTGGCCCAAGGTTACACTCAAGTTGAGGGAATTGACTTTGAGGAGACCTTTGCACCCGTAGCACGGCTTGAAGCCATACGGATGACACTAGCTTTTGCATCTTTCAAAAATTTTAAACTTTTTCAAATGGATGTGAAAAGTGCATTTTTGAATGGTTTTATTAATGAAGAAGTTTATGTTTCTCAACCTCCCGATTTTGTTGATCATATTCATCCCGATTTTGTTTTTAAACTTGATAAAGCTTTATATGGATTGAAACAAGCTCCTAGAGCTTGGTATGAAAGGCTTTCTAGTTTTCTAATTTCAAATGATTTTGTTAAAGGCAAAGTAGACACAACTCTATTTACTAAGCATGTTGATAATGATATATTAATTGTGCAAATTTATGTAGATGATATAATTTTTGGTTCTACTAATGAGCTTTTATGCAAGGATTTTGAAAAGGTCATGCAACTTGAATTTGAAATGTCTTCAATGGGTGAGCTCAATTTCTTCCTTGGACTCCAAATCAAGCAATTGCAAAACGGGACGTTCATAAGTCAAGCCAAGTACGCAAAGGAACTCGTAAAGAAGTTTGGACTTGAAGGCTCAAAGACTTGCAACACTCCCATGGCAACTACAACCAAGCTTGATAAAGATGACCAAGGTAAAAATATTGATATTAAATTATATAGAAGCATGATAGGAAGTCTTTTATATTTAACGGCAAGTAGGCCGGATATCATATTTAGTGTGTGTCTTTGTGCTAGATTTCAATCGTGTCCTAAAGAGTCCCATCTTATTGCGGTAAAATGCATTATTCGTTATATTAAGGGCACTATTGGGATGGGTCTATGGTATCCAAAAACCAGAGATTTCTCAATGACGAGTTATTCGGATGCCGACTATGCGGGTTGTAGAGTAGATAGAAAGAGTACTAGTGGGACATGTCAATTTCTTGGTAATTGTCTTGTTTCATGGTCCTCTAGGAAACAAAATTCCGTAGCACTCTCAACCGCCGAGGCGGAGTATGTTGCCGCGGGGGCTTGTTGTGCACAAGTCCTTTGGATGAAACATACTCTCCTTGATTTTGATTTGCATTTTGATCATATAAAAATATTTTGTGATAATACTAGTACTATACACATGACTAAGAATCAAATCAATATAGTAAGACCAAGCACATTGAGATTAGATATCACTTTCTTAGAGATCATTTTGAGAAAGGAGATATAGATATTGATTATGTTTCTACGGATTTGCAACTAGCCGATATTTTCACTAAACCTCTTGATTTTGCTAGATTTTCGTTTATTTGTGGAGAACTTAATGTTTGTATTATTGATTAAACATGTGATTCCTAACCCTTTTTGATGTATGACAAAAAGGGGGAGAATAAGTTAGTGCATGATAAAAATAAATTTATATGGTCTTGGTTCCATATGAGTTTATATGAGTTTATATATGTTTTTGTTGTCTTGTTTTGTTTTCATGATAAATTTATATGGTCTTGGTTCCATATGAGTTTAAATGAGTTTATATATGTTTTTGTTGTCTTGTTTTGTTTTCATGCGTTTTGAGAATTCTTGTGTTTTGTTAGTATCAAGAAAATAACATGTGTTTTTCATTATTGTTTCAATTGGTTTAAATTGGTATCAAGAGCATATATGTTTTTATGTTTTTCAATGAGTTCTTGTGTTTTTGAGTTTAAATGTTTTCTTTATATAGCATAATTTGAGGGGGAGTTTTCTCCTCCCCTATATTTTTATCTTGTAGCCTATTTGTTTTGTCATCATCAAAAAGGGGGAGATTGTTGGCCCAAAAGGTTACACTCTCCATTTATTGAGTTTTGATGATGACAAACCAATTAGTGCTATTTGATACTAATGAGTTTGTTTAAGATAAGTTTCAGGTTAGTACCATATTTGGAGGCCATTGCTTAGCTATTGCAACAACTTCTAGGCTTCATGAAAAAAAAAAAGGCATATTGCATATCAAGGAAGGAACATAGAAGAAGGGGCTCTAGCAAGGCATAGCATGGCTCAAGACTTGAAGATTGCTCAACAAGATTTGTTTTTAGTTTTATAGGTTTAGAGTTTTGTTAAAGAATAGTAAATAGGTTTGAAGCTCTAACACACACGTTTTTGCGCACATCCTATTTCTAAGTTTATTTCATATAAATTATACAAAAAATAGTTTGATACAAATCCTCTGCCTATATATCCATGCTTATGTTTTAAACTAATTACTATTTAAAACATCTTCTGATAAAATTTTTTATCTTCTCTAAATTTTGTCTGAAAAATGATTTTTGGCCTGAGCCGGTCGACCGCACCAGTCGACCGTGCCTGTGTCAGTCTTGCCCGGTCGACCGGACAAGTCGACCGTAGTTATGGCAATGCACGTATCAGTGTGCATGTCTCACGGTCGACCGGGACGGTCGACCGGGACGAGCCTGACTATAAGTCCTTAGTCTCTGTTTGTTTCGGTCGACCGGCCGGTCGACCGTAGCCGGCAACGGTCATTTTCTTTGAACTAGCGGTCGACCCGACCGGTCGACCGGACTAGCCGTTGAACAGTAAACGGCTATTTTCTGGGCTGTTTTATATTTTGTCTTTTTGTGTTTAAAATTAGTTTAAGGGATATATTTCAAACCTAATACTCTCTGATTAATCCTAATTATGTTTTATCCCTTAACCCTAGCCCTCTCCTATAAATAGGGGTGTTTGGGGAGAGATTGTTTACAACAATTAATTACAAGAGAAAAATTCCAAAAGTTTCCAAGTTTAAGGCTTTCAAAAGATCTTGGTTTTTGTGCTGAAATTCTCTCATTTTCTGAAGTGTTTTTCAAAAGAATTCTCTGATTTCATTTTCTTTTCTCCTTGCACACAAGAGCTTCATTCCTACTCATTATTCTCTAAGGACCTTTTGTAAGGGAAGAGACATTTGAAAGAGAGAGTTTGTGGTCTTTTGACTACTCAGAATTGCTTGTAATTGAGATTGTGGAGTTGGATACTCCGGTGTAATTGTGATTTCTTTATGATAGTGGAAGTAGCTAGAATCCTTCTGGGGAAGGCGGGGAGTAGAGCTGGGTGCTCGAACCTCGATAACATATCCTTGTGTTTGCGTTTGGTTTACATTCTTGCACTTATTACTTGCTTATCATCATCATTGCTATATTTACTTGCTTTCATTCATCTTGTGAATCTTGTTGGGTGATTGTTACATCTTAATTTTTAATTTGTCCATTGATTAGCATTATCACCTATTCACCCCCCCTCTAGGTGATTTTCAACCTTCACCCCTGAGACCTCTATAAATAGCCCGCCGCTATAGGAATGGGGGAGAGGAGACAAGATAACAAGGACAGAAGAAACAAGAGATAGACAAAAAGGCAGACAGAGAGAGAAGCAAGAGAGAGCTCAACTCTTCAGCAAGCTTGCTGCTTACAAGTTGCTCTTTGCCTACCTTCTCTTTGAGAGTTTTGGTAGACAGAGCTGTGCTACTCCTTCTACTAGCCGAAGAGAAGATCCCCGAAGGTCTAAACGGTCACCCGGTCAACGGAGAACAAGATTCACTCTCCATCGCCACACGAAGAACCCAGCACTAAACAAAGGGAGGATTCAAGACTCAACATCCTCCCTCCCTTGTAACCGGAATACGAGTCCGTTGTAATTTTTCAATTTGATTCAAGAAAATCTTACTTCGACCCCGTACCTTCTCCGTGCGCATACAAGAGATGACGACTCCGCTGGGGACTTCATTTGTTACCGACGAGCAAATCGTAGCGCAAGGTGACATCCTCCGTAAGGGGAAGATGGTCGAATCGCTAGTTGTCGAGTTCGACCAGGCGAAGTACGAAGAGTTTCTCTCTTCCGGCTCCAAGAGCCCAAGGACCCGTGTCTGCCGCAGGGTCTCGACGAGGAATGGCCCCGAAGCCCGATCTGAGGCTCTCTCGGGCGCCACTGCTGCCAACTGTGCCAAGCAGGATACACGCGCCAACGCCTCTCAGGAGGCCCGCGTGGTCTCGGGCACAACTGCCGTTACGACCAACCGCGCCGCGCGGAACACACGCGTCAGCGTCTCTCAGGAGACCCGCGTGACCCAAATCTCTGGTGTCCAGCATCAGGTCGTCGTTGGTCTCTCTCCACCTCCACGACGCAACTGAAATGCTGAGCGTCGTCAGAGGAGGCGTGCGCGTCAGCTTCAAGTTGGAACTTCTGATTGTCCAACTGAGGCTGCACGCAACGCGCAAACTGGCGTCTTAGCTGCGCCACATCCAGCACGCGAAGTCCGCGTTTGGCGGCCCAAACGCGAGACTCCCCAAGTTAGGTCCTCCGAAGACCAACTTGTCAAACGCCAAGGTGAAACCTCTGCGCCTTGTCAGGCGCAAGAGGCACGCCCCCATAGGCATGGGGCCCAGCAACCCACTCTCTCTCAAACTCTTCTGCCCCGACGCACTAAGAGACAACGCGACAATCGCGTCTCGTCTCAACAGAGACGCCAGACGCGCGTCTTACAGCCGCGACGCGAAAGTCGCGTCCCTGAAACCCGCGTCCAGGCTGTACAGCATATGGATGCCTCTCATCTTCGACGTTGCGAGGTTAATCTCTTTGATCCCCCTCCCGTGGATCTGAGAGATTACTTGACGAAGAAAAGAAGTGCCAATCAGGTCACTTCATCATGTTGCTGCCAACGGCTCATCTCTATGCTCTCCGAGTGCTGTTGTGGTTCAGGTGTGCACCAGCAGTCTTTAGTTAGACAGCTGACCCTGATACCCCCGTCAGCCAAAATAAGACGCTCTCATAGGCGGAGGATGTTCTCTGACGCTGAATACCCAGAGCTCACTGCGAATATGACAAGCAGGAGCAGAGGAAAACAGCCTGCAGTCAGCTCTGACGAGTCTGACTCTGAACCGGAAGGAGTGTATCGACACACTCGTACCCGGACCAGGGCCATCCCCCTGATTGATTATAATGCCCTAGCCCGGGGCATCAAAGTGAACGACTCTCATTCTGTTGTAGCAGAATCACAGGCCTCAAATTCTTCCAACGAGAAGGAGGCCTTCATCTACATGACAAGCACTCCTGAGGAGACAGCCCGACGCCTGGATCAGCAGGCCCAGGTTCAGAGGGAAAAACTCGATATGATTCTTGCTCAACGGGAATCTATCGAATCTCTCAAGCAGATGCTTGCGCAGTTGCTCGAAGACAGGAAGAAATCTCCCCCTAAAAAGTCTAAGGGCAAGAAAAAAGAGGGAGAAAGCTCGTCTTCCGTGCACCCTGACGGAGAGAAGCTCCACCTCGACCTCGTCCAAATCCTCGTCGTAAGGGAAGGACGACCAAAATCAGGGGAAGATTCATTCCGAAAGAATGAATCAATTAGAGCAATGCCTTGAGGCCCTCACCAACCGTAAAGGCCTCCAGGAAGCGGGAGTGATCCGGCCTTATCCGGCCGAGTGGGACTTGGTTCCATACCCGCCCAAGTTTAAGGCTCCAACCCTCCAAGCATTCGATGGGAAGGGGTCACCCAACCAACACCTCTACTACTTTAAATCCCAAACAGGGAATGTAGTAGACAATGATGCCATCTTGGCACGTCTGTTCATTGGCACCCTAGAAGGGCTCGCCTTTGAATGGTTTATGAAACTCCTGGAGGGCTCCATCAAGAACTGGGGTGATTTGGAGAAGCTATTCCTAACGCGCTTCTTCGAAGACGACTCGGAAGTCACGATGCCCACCCTTTTGGCTACCAAACAGCGAAAGGGAGAGTCCGTCAAATCTTTCGTGGAAAGATTTCGGAATGTGGCACTCCGATGTCCGAGCGGCATGACCCAGGTCACCCTAGTAGAAACATGTCACCACAATCTCCAAACCTCACTCCTTTCTCAAATAGGAGTTGCTGAAAGCCGCACCTGGAAGCAGTTGGTCCAACAAGGTGAATAGGCTGAGGAGATTGTTGCCCGCGTCAGGGCAGAAGAAGGGAAGCCACGGCCAGAGAGGTCAACCAGGCGTGCGCCAGACACATCCCTCCAGACAAAGCGGAAGGATAATTTGGCAACGGAGACCAAATCTCCCGCCAAACCCCAACCGGTCAAGGCGAGTGGCTCTTCAAGCCAGCCACGCGCCAACAAGCAGTATTCTTTCAAGGAGGAACATGTCGATTCGCTTTTTAAGCTACTTAACAAGAGCAATAGACTGAAGCTCCCTGAAGCCAGGCGCCCAGAAGAAGTCGGTAAAACCGACAATCCCAATTACTGCTTATACCACAGGATGTTGGGACACCCCACCAAAAGCTGCTACGTCATCAAGGACATCCTTCAGGCCCTGATTGACCCGGAGGTATTAAAACTCCGACCATAGCAGAAGAAGGTGACGGCTAACATGACGTCAGTTCTCCAGTTTGAAAGACAACCCCCAACGCCTTCGAGGGGAAATCATGTGGGTCCACCCTGTTCCAAAAGGAGAGCTAAGAGTGGTCAACACAGATCCTCACCAGCAACAAGAGAAAGGCCTGATACCTGTTCCCACGCCTCGAGGGGAAATCATGTGGGTCCACCCTGACCTTGTTGACGCCCAGCAATGGACTACTGTAACTAATAAAAGTCCAAGGGCAAGGCAAAGGCGTCATCCTGCAATGTGGTGTGTGCCTCTTCTCGAGAAACGGATACCGATATTCCTTCACTAACCGACTCGGAAGAGGAGACAATAGTTCTGGCCGCTGAACCCGGTCAGCTGGTTGATTAGACTAGATAGGTGTACTTATTATGTAGTAAATGTATTTGATGTACCCTTTCTTGTCTCCGCTATAGCATAGGGCTATACCAAGTCGATTCTCAGGGAGAGCTCGCGTTGGAAGCTTTAACGTGTGGTAGTGAAGTGAACAAACGAGTATTCTTCTCTTGCTTGCCGCGCCTATGCCGCGATCCGCGGCCCAACTGTTTCAGTTGCCCAACAACTTTCTGTTGTGGGTTGTTACAAGTTAGTTTGGCCACGTGGTATATCTGGAATCTTCGTTTGTTGCGCGGATTTCTCTAGATCTGGATTTGAATTTGGCTTTATCTTTAATCTTGATTAATCACTTAATTATGGTTAATTAAGTGATTATTTGGATATCTCTCCTTTAAGTGTGTACCTGCAAATATGTAGAGAAGAGGAGTAAAAATCACATATTTATTTGTAATATGCATGGGAATTATGATGTAAAATATGCAATATTGGATACCAATCACTGGTGGCGGAAACCCGCTCAGGACAACCCTACTTGAAGCAGTATGACGAAACGACGGTAACCCCTCCACAACCAACCGCAGAGCCAACCAAGCCCTCCACAAAACAACCCGTGGAGAAACCAAAGGAGATTCGATTTTCTCGAGCCCTTCAAAAGGGCATCGCGGAAGGATCCACGGCGCCTTACCGCTTTGATGTCCTGGCTCAATTGGCCAACATCCCGGCGCGCATTACCTTGTATGAGCTTCTTAGGCTGTCGAAGTCAACCAGAGAAGCTCTACAAGAGGCTCTGGCAAATGCTGAGGTCTTCATGACCTAGGTGCCAAAGGAGGAAGATGTAGAGAATTGTCTCCACACCTCCCAGAATGCCCCCTGCATCACCTTCACGGTAGAGGATATGCAGGTTAAAGGGAAGCATGATCGACCCCTGTACTTCACAGGGTATATTGGATCATCCGAAGTGAACCGCATTCAGGTAGATCCAGGGTCCGCGTTGAGCATCATGCCTCGCCGGGTCATGCAACATCTGGGCATTCCTACTCATCGTTTGAGCCCTACCCAGACAACTATCTATGGGTTCAATGCCAACAGGACCCATCCGATGGGAAGATCAAGCTCAAATGCCAGATTGGAAGTTTAAAGTCGGAAGTGACATGCTACATCATTGATGCCGACACTTCCTACAACCTATTGCTGGGACGACCGTGAATTCACCGCAACTCCATCGTTCCCTCCACTCTCCATCAAGTCATGAAATACATTGACGAGGGTGGAAAGGTGCAGACGTTGATTGCCGAAAGGCATCCATTCAAAGGGGTCGAGAATTATTTCACAGACTCCTTACTGTACCAAGATCCCGTGGAGACGGATGAAGTCCCGCAACCGGAGGAACCAGACTTTGGCAATGAAGCCGACACCGAGCTGGAGGAAGATGAGTGTGTGTGGGAGCTAGATCCACCTGTAACGAGCATTGATAAGCTCGATGTTAATAATACCACCGATGATGTAGGCGGTTGGTACATTAATGAAGAATTAGATTTAGCGTATTTTTCTGTGTTTGTTTCTGATTCAGTGCCGTCAGACACTAGTACCGACGTGGATGACGATCTCTGGTCGGCAATGGATGCTTTGACATCGTTGCATGTACCAGTGAAATCGTCCTTTAAAACATGTCGAAATGTCGACGATGCGCAACAATCAATATCCATGGTTCCAGCGAGAAGGAAGGGCCAAAGACCAATTCTCTTCGGACGAATTGAATCCGAACCAATGAATCATGAAGAATCAAAAAGTGAGCAGGAATCCCCTCAGTTCGGTCATTATGAGCCAAAGACACTCAGAATGATGAAAAACATGGGGTATGACCTCACCAGCAGACTCGGGTTGAACTTCGGCAAAGGACGGAGGACGCTACTTCGATCCTTTGTGCCAAAAGGAAAAGCACCCGATTATTATCATCGGACGCGCAGGGGGTTGGGCTATGTATCAACTCCGACTCCATCAGCCTCTGATTCTGGGGGCTCATTTGGCCATAAATACTCTTCAGGCACGTCATCATGGGAGTCAGATGTCAGTGTCGGCAACATCTTCGGGGAACTTTCAGTGAACATGGTTTCAACAAGCCACCTGGAAGACGGAGATGAAGAAATGATCCAATCTGATACAGATCCTTGGATCAAACATTTAAATACTCTTTGGGATACCCGCTTTGAGCAGCGCGAACCACCCACGAAGACAAGATTGTTCAGATTAATCTAGGAGATGAGGCTAATCCTAAGCCCATCTTCATAAGCGACGGCCTGTCACCGTCAGAGAAAAAGGATCTGATATCTCTTGTTCAAGAGTACAGAGATGTCTTCGCTTGGAATTACGAAGACATGCCTGGACTTGATCCTCAGGTGGCTATGCACCGCCTCAACATCAATCCGGACGTAAAGCCTGTTAAACAACAACAGCGACGGTTCCGTCCAGAAATGATGGAGGCGATTCAATCGGAGATCAGAAAGCTCATAGATTCTGGCTTCATCAGAGAAGAGCAACATCCCGATTGGGTAGCCAACATCATCCCCGTTGCTAAGAAAAACAGAAAGATCCGGATCTGCATCGACTTCCGTGATCTAAATGAGGCTTGTCCCAAAGACGAATTCCCATTGCCAATCACAGACGTCATGATTGACAATACCTGCGGATTCGAACGAATGTCCTTCATGGACGGGTTTTCAGGATACAATCAAATCAAAATGTATCCTGACGACGAAAAGCACACCTCCTTCAGGACACCATTGGGGGTTTATTGCTATACCGTCATGCCCTTCGGACTGAAGAATGCGGGGGCAACCTATCAGAGGGCCATGAACGCCATTTTCAAGCAACAAATACTCAAATGGTAGAATGTTATGTCGATGATATTGCGGTAAAAAGTCACACTAAGGGTAATCACATAGCTGACCTGAAGGTGGTCTTCGACATCATGCGGGCTCATCGATTGAAGATGAATCCCAACAAGTCCTTCCTGGGGGTGGCCAGTGGTAAATTCTTAGGATTCATTGTAACCTCCACCGGGATCCATTTGGACCCGGAAAAGGTTCAAGCTATCCAGGAGATGCAGCCTCCAAGAAATCTCAAGGAACTCAGGGGATTACAAGGACGATTGGCGTACATCCGTAGGTTCATCTCAAACCTCTCTGGAAGATGCCAACCCTTCGCTAAGTTAATGAAGAAGGGTGTCTCGTTCATTTGGGACGACGCTTGCCAACAAGCGTTCGAGGAAATCAAGCAATACCTCACCCAACCACCAGTCCTTGCAGCTCCGGTATTCGGAAAGCCTTTCCTGGTGTAGGTCCAGGCAATGGATCATTCTTTGGGAGCTCTACTAGCTCAGAATGATGATCAAGGACGAGAGCGAGCAATCTACTATCTGAGTAGAACAATGATCGGAGCCGAACATCGGTATAATCCGATCGAGAAGGAATGTTTGGCACTAGTGTTCGCCATTCAGAAAATGCGACACTATCTGGTAGGCCAAACTATAAACGTCATATCAAAGTCAACCCCTTGAGGTTACTTATGACTAAGCCTTCATCATTGAACGGCCGGCTGGCAAAATGGGCCATATTGCTATCTCAATATGAAATGCACTTGTTACCACAGAAAGCCATTAAAGGACAAGCGGTGGTGGATTTCCTGGCTGAGCATCCAGATCCGAGGGTAACCAAGCTTTACGACGATCTCCCAGACGAGGTCACTGAAGCCTGCCAGACCCAGACATCCTTTGAAAGGTAGGTGTGGCAACTTTTCTTTGATGGCGCGTCCAGAACGAGCCCAAAAGGACACCTAGTAGCAGGGGTAGGAGTAGTACTTGTCTCCCCACAGAACTATGTGATTCCTCGAGCTGTCTCATTAACTGAGCCGTGTTCCAACAATGTGGCGGAGTACAATGCTCTTTTGATTGTGATGCAACTCGCCGATGAGATTGGCGTTAAAAATCTCGAGGCATATGGTGACTCCAAACTCATCGTTAGCCAGGTTCGCGGGGAGTACGAAGTCAGACATGAAGACCTAGTACCCTATTATAACGCAACTGTCCACATGGCTGGGAAGTTTACGAACTTCTACATTGACCATGTACCACGCAAGCAAAATGCGCATGCAGATGCACTGGCATCCCTCGCGGCCTCCTTAGCCCTTCCAGCTGGAGCAATGGAGAAAGTATTCGTCTACAGCCACGACCTGTATTGCCCGAGAACTGCCCTCGAAGACTATCAGGGGTCAAAGGGAGAGTGTCAAGGCAAAGAAGCGCTGGAATTGTCAACCGGGCCAGAGCTTAAAGACTGGCGATTCCCCTATATCGACTATGTCTTGTACGGCATCCTGCCTGAGGACGCCAAGGAAGCGGCTGCCATTCGAAGGAAAGCCCCTAAATTTTACTACAATGTGATTACACGAACATTGTATCGTCGATCGCATGACGGGATCTTGCTCCGGTGCCTCTCACCAAAGGAGGCTCAAGAGGTATTGAAAGAAGCCCACGACGGCATGTGTGGAGCTCACCAATCCGGCCCAAAATTGGCACATCGACTCCAAAGGTTGGGTTACTATTGGCCCAAGATGATTGCCGACGCCGTCACTTATGCTAAAAGATGTCACGCTTGCCAAGTGCATGGCGACTTCATCCATCAAGCACCAGAGTACCTCTATTCTACGACCTCTACCTGGCCATTTAAAATGTGGGGGATGGATGTAGTTGGCCCTATCAGCCCACCATCATCAAAAGGACATCGGTTCATTTTGGCAATAACCGATTACTTCTCTAAATGGGCTGAGGCCATCCCTTTGAAGGAGGTAAAATCGTCTAACGTGATCAAGTTCGTAAAGCATCACGTCATTTACCGTTTTGGTGTACCTCGGCAAATTGTCCATGACAATGGACCCCAGTTCATCAGCCAGGCTTTCCAGAGATTCTGCGCTAAGTTCAGAATCCAGAGTGTGTCCTCAACGGCATACTATCCTGCCGCTAATGGCCTCGCAGAAGCTTATAATAAGACCATTGGCAAGCTTCTCAAGAAATTTGCCTCGAAAAGTCAACGTGACTGGGACGACAAGCTGGGTGAATGCTTATGGGCTTACCGCACAACTGTACGAACCCCGACTAAAGCCACGCCATTTTCTTTGGTATATGGGTGTGAAGCCGTGCTTCCACTCGAAATCCAAATTCCATCTCTACGCGTCGCCCTGACAGCAGAGATGACAACAGAGGAGAAGCATCGACAGCGACTCCAAGAATTGGAAGCCTTAGACGATAAGCGTCTGCAGGCCCAACAGCAAATCGAGCTCTATCAGGCTCGAATAACCAGAGCCTTCAACAAGAAAGTTAAAGTGCGAACTTTCAAGAAAGGCGACCTAGTCTTAGCCGTCAGAAGACCCATGGTGATGACGCACAAGACAAAAGGAAAATTCCAACCCAAATGGGAAGGACCATTCGTAGTAGAGTCAGTCTACTCAAATAGATCGTATCGCCTCATAACTTCAAATGGCGATACACTCATGATGCCAATCAATGGCAGATTCTTGAAGAAGTACTATCCTTAATAGTACTCCTCCTCCGATCAAGTTCAAAATTACACCTCTGATCAAAACAAGAAGAGTTTCTTCATTAATATCCAACGCCTCCGACGGCTAAAGATAGAGGAAAATGTTGGCTTCTAAGCCCAACATAAGTCTTCGACAACTCATCATGCTGAGGGGAATAGCATGGCTAGCCCAACTCAAACGGTAGTTGGTAAAGGCACCTCAAATTCGTTGATAGCTGAGGGTTTGCTAAAAATCCTAAGTGGACTCAACTCCACTCTCCCCTCCAAAATCCCTTACCAATTCTCATCCACAGAATGGTAGGTCTACAAAATACAGTTGTTGCCAAGTTAACACTATACCTCTGGCACTTCAAACTCCACTTGTCCATTCTCATCAATAGGATGACAGGTCCTCAAATTGCTCATATCGCAAATCAAGTTTCTGTCAAGTTAATATCACACCTCTGACAAATTACTGTTAAGTTAACATTACACTTCTAAACAGTACATCAAGTTTCTGCCAAGTTTAATACCACACCTCTGACAGTCACTTTCCTCCAGACTTCCATGTCGAAGCCGAAATGGATGATGCTAAGTTCAACATCATACCTCTAGCATCCAGTTCATTGTTAAGTTCAACAATACACCTATGACAATGAATTTCCCTCGAACTTCCGTATCGAAGTCGAGATGATCAATGCCAAGTTCAACATTACACCTCTAGCATTACCCTCACTGTCAAGTTAAACATCACACCTATGTCAGTGACACTTCTGTTTTCCCAAATGAAACTGAAGTATTTCTGAGTCAGGTTAATATCACACCTCTGACTCACATCCTTGTCAGGTTAACATCATATTTCTGACAGGACTACATTCAACCCGTTAAGTTAATATCACACCTCTAACGGTAAAAACCTTTTTAGATTCCCCGCGGATCTAGATTCACTTGCTATTCTTTTCAATAGAATAACAAGTCTACCTAAACACATTGTTAGGTTAATACTACACCATTGACAGTGTTTTCCTTCAAATCCCCAGCTGAGCTTAATCAAGTGAATCCTAAACCTTGATAAAGGCCCATTTTCCCTGGGGGTACGAGTCTCACTTGTCATTCTCCTTTATAGATTGACAGGTCCACAAAATTGTCTTATCTCTTGTCAAGTTAATATTACACCTCTGACAGCATTGGGGAGTTCCAAAAATAGGATTTCTCTCTAAAAAGTTTGACTGTTTGAAATTATCATCATAGTTTTGACAAGTCAAAGTCCTTTGCATCTATGCGTCTGACTAAAAGAAAAAGTTCAAGACAATAGAAGGAGAAAAAGAAAAGTGTCACTTTTATTTATATCCAGGCACATGAAAGTGATACAAAAACGCTCTCTTATATAATAAGATTGAGTGTTACAGTTAAGGAGTACAAAGAAGTCTCTCTCTCTCAGAGGTTACACTCGCTCCTCAGCTGCATGTTATTCCGAGTACAGGATGCTTGGAAGGGCGCCAAAGTAGGATCGGACATTGTGACAACGATCAGAAGCTGGTTGCACCACAATGCATGATGCAAACATCGAAGAAGTCTCTGGCTGATCGAGAACAATGGTGGTTCTTGAGGTCTGATGGCAGCAGAATCTTCTGATCCCACCTGACCATCCGAAACCGGGTTATGATCCGTCGAACACCTCCATCCAAAGTGGGGGTATGATCCTTCGTTGATGAACATCTCTTCCGCCAGAAGATCGTTTAATGAGCATGGAGTTTCCTCGATGTCACTTCTGGGGTAAGAGAGGAGGTTTTAAGACCTCACAGGGGATGCTACCCACACTGTATCCACTACAACCCCCGCCGCCATACCCACTGTGACCGTGACCAGCCCGCAAGCATGACTGGTGCATTGTGTCCAATGAGATCTTGACGAGGGTTAAGTTCCCGTCAGGGATCGTGATTTCTTCCCTTGTGGACGACGGAGACTATGATTTCTTCCCTTGTGGACGAACATCGAACAAGTTCGCTGGCCGATATATTCTCCCACGGGCCCAGCGAACGTGAAAAAGGATGATCAAGCCTACCTGCAAGAAGCAAACAAGGGAATTAGACAATTCAGAGCTTAGTATACTTCGACAGAAGAAAACTAATTCACAAACGCGGTTATTGCTGAAGACTACAGACGCGGGAATGACCCGCACGCTGAGCCAGATTCCTGCAACAACAGAAACAGACGCGAGCAAGACTGTGATACACACAGAATTCAAACGCGACCTAATTCCACATCTGCGTCTAAGATACAAGGCGCGCAGAGAATCAGACGCCAAAAATTGCCATCTCTCTGTTGGAGGAACAGGAGTTGCAAAAGTTCAGGCCTGAAACCTTCGACCCGAATTGAAATTCTTCCAAGTCAGTGGCCTCAAGACGTGAGCTCTGTGTGCAAAGCCCGCGGCCAGGTACCAACGACTTCAATACTTGCGTTCAAAAAAGTTTAAGTCGATGGCGCAAATTCCAGAAGAGGAATGCACCAACCACGACTTCGCAAGAAAGTCCAGATGATATCTCTCTAAGAGATACACTAAAATTCAAACTTGGTTGGATCTAAAATGTCATGGTAAGTGGGCATGGCATACCCGCAGAGGCCTCTGTTAAGAGTTGAACTCTCTGCATTGAGGCGCGAACGTAAAAGGTGCTCAGGGAGACGCTTCCTATCATTGAAATCACTTGACAGTGGTAATCTACTGAAGAGACCAAACAGAAGCATGGAAGCTCTGGGTCATCCTCGTCCATGGAGGCAAACCCCTGATAGGGTCCTTGAAGGGAGAAGATAGAGTCTCTCAGAAAGGGAGAAGACAGAGTCTCTCAGAGCACTCGCTCTCAAGAAGAACACAGTCTAAGTATGGACTGTTAAAGGGAGAAGAGGAGCCCCTATTTATAGGCAGCCCATAATAACCGTAGTTAATGGTTCATCAATTGGAACCGTCAGCCTTAATGACCACACGACTGTCAAAGCCCAATGGGAGGCTGACGCGTGGAGCGTCGCTTCGGGAAACGTCGAAGACGCTGGTTTCCAACTGCCAGTGCCGTATTGGCATTAAAAGGCATTAACGCCTAAGCCCAATGAAGAACTGACGCGTGGACAAACCGCTTCGGGAAATAACGGATGATGCGGGTTCCCAATCGTCAACGGAGACTTGACGTTCAAAGATTTCACAAAATCTTTATGACAGGCTGTTTATAACGCCTGGGAAATCGTGCCAAAACGCAGGTATGAGAGCTGCGTCCAACGACCTGCGTCCCCTCTTTTCTCAAAAAAAAAGTCGGCGTCCTTCTTCATTCCAAGTTAGAAGATCCTTCGCGTCTCTTGGATGATTCAAAGTCGATCCGCGTCTCTCAACAAAAGGGACTCATTTTAGGGGCCCCAGTGGGAAAGCACATAAAGCTGCGTCCTAAGGCTTATGACTTCAGCAGAAAAAGCCCGTCACCTTTACAAGCATCTTGGAGCTGCGTCTACAGCGCCACGTCCCTGACTGCGTTAATGTTAAGGGGCGTAAGACCTCATTATCCTGAACTCTATGTCTAGATAGAGTTAAGGATTGCGGCCAATGAACCACACTCAAAGCCGTGTCCTCCGCGTCTGCTTGAACCGCGTCTTCACTGGCAGTCAGTAAGGTAGCACAGCCGAAATCTATGATTGAGAGGTTGAATTCATCTACAGCAGGGCAATGAAGGTGGAACAAAAAATTTCAAAGACTTTTATTATTCAAAAAATGATAAAAGTAGATACAAACACTCTTGGTAAATAGAGTGTCCTTTTCTTTACAAAAAATAAAAAGAAAAGAAGAGAAGGCTAAAGGTCCTGGTTCGCCAAGGAACGGATTTGCTCTCTAAGGCGATGTATCTCATGTTGATGCGCCTTCTCAGCCTCCATGAGAGCTTGGGCCCGCAGGTCCGCCTCAGGTAAAAATCCCTGTGCTCGTACTCGGAGGGATTCCAGCTTGGACGAACGAATAGAGAGGTTAGCTTCAATTTGCGCCTTGGCAGCCTCTAACTCCGCTAGCCTCTTTTCAGAGGTAGCAAGCTTCTGTTCGTTAATAGTAATCACTGCCTCAGCTCTGGCTATGACAGCCCGAGAATCAAGGATAGCCTGCTTTGCAGCCTGTATGATCATCTCAGATTCCTTGGACTCGATCGCTAGCCTTTGATGATCAGCCTGGAAGCCTTCGAGAAGACGGGTGTTATCGGTTATCTGCTCCTCCACCTCTCTTCGCTCCTGCTCTTGAGCAGCAAGGAGCCTATTCAGAGTTTCCTGGGCCTTGTGGAATGAGCCGGCATTCTCCAGGGATCGAAGCTCTCTCAGGTTTTGTCCCAGCTGCTCCACCAGCAGCAGACACGCCTGGGCTAGTGAAGGGCCTCCGGCCAACTTGATGTTTTCGACCAGGTTTCCGAGATACGTCTGGGCGAATTTAAAAGAACTACCCCCAGACAGGATAAAATCGATGCATGATCGCATTGAGGCAAAGAATTGCTGCACCGTCTGGCGTGTCAGGAACTCCATGGTATCATCACCCGAGGTGGTCCCCGATCCCCTTTCCATCACGGTGTGGGGGATGTAGGTCAGCTCTTCTGGCGCAAGAGTCAGGCTGACCACGGGTACGGCAGGAGTAAGAGTAGCCACTGGCGCTTCTGGGGGTGCTACCTCCGTAGAAACCTCCACAGCCGATGACAGGGTAGTGAGCTCGACCTCCTCAGAATCCTCGGCCGAGGCTTGAGCTGTGTGGTCCCCCGGGCAGGCACTGACCGCCAAACCTCCTCCTACCTGAGCTTCCTCAATGCTCTCTGCACTTGCCTGAACTTCCTCAATGCCCTCTGCAAAATTACGAGAATATTAGCCATGATAGCAAAAGGGAAGACATCTATACCAACATTTCCTTACTTGGCTGGGGGTCCAAAGGTGGCGAGTCCTTGGGTGAATCCTGTAGGGTGGAGGTCTCCCCGACTTCAAAGATTGCCCTCTCTTGAGGCACCCCAGTACGAGGAGACTCAGCTCTCTCCTGCTGAGCCAGTTCTTGTATCATCTCCTCGATCTGGGAGGAAGCAGCGGCCTTGCTAACCATGACTAGCCCTGCAACACGAGGCCAAGTAAAAAAGAAAACGTCAAAAATCCTTCTCCTAGTTAGAAGGATGAGTTTGGCGAGTAATGTACCTTCAGCGGCTTCAGCAGGAATAACTGCCGCTAGTGGTGATGTCGTCAACGGCTCACACCCATATATTTCCTCCTCCGAGATGTGTGAGAATTTGCTTGGATCAGGAGGAGCGGGTTCATCGCCAAAGTCGACTTCATCCTCAAAATCGATTTCCTCTTCGGATGATGAAGACGACAGTTCAACGCGAGGGACCTTGGCAACCGGAGCCTTGCCTCCAAACACCCCAGTGGTAGGGCTGGGGTTAACTGTCCGAGCACTGGAGATGAATACACTGGGAGACCCAGGCTGCTGTACCTCATCCCTCCTCTCGTGAGCTGAGGAAGCCCCGGGCTGAGCTGAGACCCCTGGCCTCTCAACATCGCCTATTCTTATTATGTCGACTTCGAACTGCTCGGCCTCGTCAGCGGTGGTGGGTTTGTCAGCAGGCTCCGCTTCCTCCACAATCCTGGGGCCCCTACTGCGCAACCTGCGGGCATGGACTAAGGGGGCATCATCCTCATCCGCCTCTTCTTCCCTCGGTTCCTCAACACCAGAAGGGATGTCCTCGGACGGAGAAACTGTAGACGTCAAGTCTCTCCGGACCTTCTTTGGGGCAGGCTCAGCAGTGGAGGTAGAGCCTGGAGGACGCTTACCCACCGCCTGTCGAGCTTTTGCTGCTCGCGGCTCCTCCCTCGACCCCCTTCTAACCTCCTTAAGAGCCTTCGGATACTGCTCGACGCCTCACGAGCGTTTAGTGGACCCCGACCTTACTTCGTAACCTGCATTGATACTCTCAATGCATGAATACTCCAGAGCGAAATTTGGTGTTTGGTTGGCCTGGAAGTACCAAGTACAGAAGCTGAAGCTGGTACGGCCCTTCGGCCCTTTGATAGGCAGCCAAAAAGTTGCTTCCGTCACTCCGGCCACGCTATAATACCAAGCCCGAGCACCTTCGAACAAATTCCCACTGAAGGCGAGTTAAGCATTGGGGTTGCCGACATATAGTTGATCATAGCCGAACTGTCGGGCGAAGCGATTCGGCATATACGGCTCGATCGTGCATGAATTCCCTTGCCGGAAAAGCACATACCCGGGCCGAATGTTGACCAACCACCAGAAAACCCCCGTTGACAGCCTCGTGAAGTCATCTTGGCCTACGGAGTCAGTAAATTGTTCCCCGAAAGATGCACCAGGAATCGCGGGGAAGCAGCGATTAAGCTGGTAGTTCGAAGCCGACGTGACGCACTTTCGAATGTAATACATGAAAGTATTACACCAGGTTGAACCCTCCAACCGCTGCACGAAAGGAATAAACCCCTCACACCAAGACACCGACGTCATCAGCGAGGGATAATGCATAACGTACCAAGCCATTAGGTACGTGTAGGGGAGCTCAACCCGAGGGTTGGGGCGCTTTATCGTCGGCCTCCCCTCCGAGTCAACAATCACCTTGCCATGGGAGTCGACGGCCTTCCCTGCCTCGCACAGATTTTGGGTTAACGTCCGCAACCCGCTTTGAATACTCGCCGCCATGGCCAGGAGAAGGGCTATGGGCCTACCATAAGCCAGGAGCACCGCCGGGTACACTACGTTGGCAACAATGACTTCATGTGGCAGCATTGGCACCACACAGCGCTTCAACCACAGCATTAAGAAGCCCGCCAACAGTGCGTGGTCGGAGATAGGGATCCGAGCTCGATGATGGAAGCTTTCAAAAACCGTGTCAGGTACGAAAACATCCTCGTTCGACTCCGTGGTATAGGAGTCTACAGAAGCCTTGATCCTGTCGGTAATCTCCTCGTCGGAGCTGGGAGCCAGTCGGGTCACCGGACGGTCTTTCTAGTTGACGCCATTGAACAGGTAGCTTGCCCAAGACAGCTGCTTGACTCCCCCCGCCCTCCAAGAGGTTATCTGGCCGCAGATGTGGAAGTGACACAACACCTCCCAGTAAGTCTCGTATACTCGAGGAGACCCTTTCTTCATAAGGTGAAGCTCCTCAGAGGTTGGGACGTATTCTTCATAGGGAGAATCCCCCATTGCCAGCCCCGAGACCTCGTACAGCTCGTGCAGGGCGAGACCCATCTCCCCGACCGGAGTGAAGAATGTCCCCGTCAGAGGATTGTAACGCTCCAGGATCCCAAAGAAGTTTTTAGAGCTTGGTGGGATACCATACTGTACAGCCCTGACTGCTTGGTACAATTCTGCCTGCTCCAACAAGCCTCTAAGGTCGGCAAGGATGAAGCTCACCATCCTGCCCCACCAATACCTCTCAGTGGAGTGGATCCACCCGGGCGAACGGAACTCGACCGGAAAATCACCCTCCACTTTCATGAACGCATTGAGGAAAGTGGTGCCAAGTTTTGGCGTCTCTCCAACTGGGTGATCAGTCCTGAGCAGCCCTGGAAACAAGCCGAGAACCTCCCTATCATGACTATCATGGCGATATACCCTTTTGGAGCCTAGGTCGCCAAGAGTAACCTCAGGGACATATCGGGAGAGTTCCCATTTCATTTTTCGAGGGACGGACATGTGCTGGAGATAAGACAGTGGGTACATCCTCTCCATGTTTGGGAGAAAGAATCTTCTACCCCCTATCTGGCGGAGCCACTTATAATCTCCGTCATACAAGGAATAACCACCCTCGCTAATACGGTCTCCAAAGAAGAAGGCAGGCTTCTCCAGTGGGACGCGAGCATCCGTTGTGAATGCTGCGTCAGTCATAAGCTCCCGAAAGGTTACCATGTCAACATTGGAGAGCCTCCTCCTGCGCTCCTACGACCCATCAGCAGTCACAGGTACAGTCCTTTGCAGCACAAAGGTCAAATCACGGTCAGCACCACCTACGTGCCCGAAGTGGCGCCTCTTGGAGAGTGGGGCAGAAGTGTGTTGCACTACAGAAGAAGATGACACTTAAATCAGAAATCCGTTAAAACAAGTTAAGTGTCTATAGTCCAGACGCAGAAAAGATACTGGACGCAGAAATTGTCAAAATCCGCGTCCAGGCCTGAAAATCCGCGTTCAGACGCAGAAGAGATACTGGACGCAGAAATTGCCAAAATCCGCGTCCAGACCTGAAAATCCGCGACCGTGAGGCCAACAGGGAGCCTGCGTTTTGAAATCCAAGACTTATAAAAAAAATTTCTAAGTACTTGGACTCAGGTGCGAGATTCATAAAAGACCAGCACGTAATGTCACAGAACGCAAGGATCAAGTCCGCGTCCGAACCCTTCACAATTAGAAATATTCTAAGTGAAGAATCTGAAGTGCAGGGCTTACTGGCGCTCTATATCCAATAAACAAACGCATCCCCAAGTGGATAAAAGCGGTGGGGTCATCAAACCCGCACCTTGTTTATCAACTCAAAGACCGCGTCTGAGAATCAAACGTGGTTTCTATTCTGTGTTGACGGTTCTCCTTTAAAAAAGGATTTTTAGGAGTCCATGAACTTCCATTAATGGCAAAGTTTAAGGACATTATACCTGAGATTGGGGCTTCCTGCACGGAGGAACCGCCCCTCTGGGCCTCGATGACGGCCGCTTTTGAAGATGATGCGGTTGGCTTGGCCTTGGGTGCCATCGTTAATCAAGAACCCGATGATGGATGATGAAGAAATGAGAAGGGACAGAGAAGACTCCTTTTTCAAAAAACCCTAATAGATGCGCTCGAGACGAAAGAGATATCTCTCTGACTGTTGCCATTTATAGGCACAAAGATTCGCAAAGATACGCGGCGCGTGGCTCGATTGGTTCGGGATCGAATCATCGCTTGACGCGTGGACAGCTCATTCAATATACTGGGAAGTCCGCACGCCAAAAAGAGATGTCCGTTGGTTCTCCAGAACAAGTGGCGGTGCACTCATGACATGGCACGGATTCGCACCCAACAGGCGCGCCTCTTCGATGGACGTGCCCCGTCAGCACAGCCATAGTCGCGTCCTTACTCAAAAGGATGCGTCTCTCCGAAGTTCGCGTCCTTCCAATCCGGCCTAGCATCGCGTCTGCCCAATGGAATATCAGTCGCGTTTTCATTTCCAAAAGACGCACCCCATGAAAGTCGCGTCTTTAAATCAGTACTATCTCTGCTCTTCAAAAAGAACTGGCGTTCAGTCCTTGCTTCTGCAAATCAGTTCAACAGTACACTGGCACAAGCAGATGACCGTCCACTCCTGGCTTAAAGTGCACCCACGACAGACTTAAAGCAATCGGGGAGGTTTAGACTGTGTATCTAAACACTCAACTCGATCAACTCTGATGGCTTCAAAGAGTTCTACAGTACACTCACGAAGACCATACTCCAGATAAGATCAAACCCGGAGCATTGACAGTCCAGTCATAAGG